>CM030185.1:4213099-4330599 GCA_017639675.1 Aplochiton taeniatus | reverse complement strand
AGCAAGACGTTGTTATTAAATATATTGTCAATATACATGTCACCACTACCTACCAGAAACAAGGTTCCGCATTGCAATAGCTCAAACCATCTGTTTCAATAAAAACAACGTCTTACTTTTACATTTTAATTTTGACACGTGTGAAATACAGAAGATATACCATGTAGCCTAAATAACACAGATTTGCATTTTTTTAAGGAGTATTTGGTCACTTTTGGGAGCCATGCTAATGGTTACCCCAAGCTTACTCTTTTGCTAAGCTACTTTTACTACAACTAACTAACTCAATACTGGACGTACGGTCATAAAATGTATATCAATCATCTCGTCTGACTAGGGGTAAGTTGGGGCAAATCTTATTCCGCAAAATGTTGAACTATCACTTTAAGCTAATCTGCCATGTTTTAATGTTTATGTTGTTTGTTTTATTGTTCCCGCCAGTTCTAATGTTTTATGCTGATGATTTGCTCTTGGTCAGGGCTCCATTGTAAAAGAGATATCTATAGTCGATACCGATATAGCTGTGATTGGCCCAAATCGGACGATTTTCGGCCTCCACTCACAATATTATTTGAACTCTTACGCATTGTTTTACCAATTAGGATGACTTACATTTTGTTGCATTCAGTTACTATTTGTCATTTATTACGACGTGAAAACATTATTTGATCAAAGATAAAACAAATATAGACCCCCAAAAAGAGACAAAGGCACACAAACTGACTTTGGTATGATCAAATGAACATAATCTCCTCCAAAGGCCTTTGATTCTGGGGATGTTTTAACGCTCTCTCAAACATCTGAGTGAACCCGAGCAGCCTGCGTCCCCGAGGGGTTAGAACTCACAAAGCCCTACTGTAATAACAACCGCAGTGGACGAAGGCACCGGCAGCTGGGATCATGAAAGCCCAACCCTGGAGCTTCGGCCCACCGACAGACCGACAGATTGGAGACCTTAGGCCATGGCTGAACGGACCTCTACTAGCGAGGGGGGGGGGGGTCAGAGCCTCTGCAGCTGGCTTTAGAAGACCCCCCCCCCCCGGAGGTCGACAAACTCCGATATCGACCCGGTGGGAGTTCCTTCCTTTTTCACCAGCCACTGCCAACGTCAAGGAGGCGAGGAAGTGCCAACACGGCACCGTGTGGCATCGTGGAAGGTCACGCGCCCACACACTTACGGGCATTCCGCAGCTGAACAAAGGCCTGAGTAATCTCATGCACCACCACCACACACACACAGACACACACACACACAGACACACGCACAAATAAACACAGCTTGAATAGACACAAATGAAGTGGATGTTCATTCTTTGATGAATTAAAGTCAATCTACCCGTACCACTGTCTTAGCAGGACATGGACTGACCTTTGGTGATGACCCCTGAATGTGTGTGTGTGTGTGTGTGTGTGTGGGGGGGGGGGGGGTCAGACTCTAGCAGGAGGGTGTGTGTGGGGGGGAGGCTCTCGCCGGATTAGTCATTAGCTCTGGAGGAGCCTTCTCTACCATGAGAGAGGCTTTGAAGTAGAAAGCTCACACTCACACACACACACACACACACACACACACACACACACACAAGCTCACTACAGAACAGGCAGATCAGACACACGAGCACACAGACATTAGATACACCCCCCTCCCCCCCCCTTCTCTCTCTCTCTCTCTCTCATTAGAAACACCCATCCTTCAGACACACCGACACATTGGTACCCGAGACAGGATGGGTGCTGCAAAAGCGTTTGCTCAGACGCACATGCCAAACACGCCAAACACACGCTGCTCACAGCAAAACATGACCCCAACCGACTTCATGGCCAACTAGCCCTGGCATATCGATGAGCGTTGGCCATTTTGCCTGGTAATGCATAGAGGAGAGGTCAAAGCTATGTTACGCTTGCAACGGAACAACGTGAAGCGAAGCTCCAACCGGAGCTCAGGTCATCCCCAACAGCAGACTCTGTTATAGCTGGGGGGGCCCTAAGCAAGCCAACAAAGTCCTTCGCTGGAGAATCAAACCGCCTCTCACCACAACAAAACAGACTGAAAGAACTGGCAACCCTGAACTGGCAGACAGGGGGGGGGGGGGGGATCGTGGAAAAAATGGTAAGGGACTTTTAAATGCCTCAGTGATCCGACGAGAGAGAAACGAGGGCGGGAGCCAGTGAGAGGGGAAAGGACGAGAGTAGAATGAGGGAGTAGTACAGGAGGAGGAGGAGGAGGAGGAGGTAATAAGGGGGGGGGGGGGGGGGGGGGGGGGTGGGGGGGGGGGGGGGGGGGGGGGGGGGGGGGGGGGGGGGGGGGGGGGGGGGGGGGGGGGGGGGGGGGGGGGGGGGGGGGGGGGGGGGGGGGGGGGGGGGATTGTTGCTTCGTGCTGGCGCTCCGGCCCAGTGCTGTGGTGGCGGATAGTCAGCCTTGGACCCGGGCCAAGATTCCTCTCTACTCCGACTGGAAAACAGAGCACACCTGACTCAAGTATGCACCAGGAAGAGTGAGTGTGTGTGTGTGTGTGTGCGTGTGTGTGTGTGTGTGTGTGTGTGTGCGCGCATAAGTTAGTGAGCGAGAGAGTGGGCAAACTAACTTGAATTGAATTGGAAAAAAAAAGGATTAGCAGGACAGAGAAAGAGAGAGAGAGAGAACAAACAGCTGGAATGAGCGAGGACCAAGTAAAAAGAACAAAGTGGATATTAACGAACACATCAATGAGATACATAGACAGAACGCACAAGTCGGAGAGTTCCCAACAACCCCTTGAAAGAGATCGTTTGAGTGTGTTTTTCTCTATGTAGTACTGGGGGACACTGGCCTCCAGCTAGTGCAGCTCTTTGTCTGCAGTCCTTCCCAGAAGGGCCCATGCAGCCCCTAACCCCCCCAAGTCTGTCTGGGGAAAACACATGGTCATCAGCCATCTTATTTATGTGTTTTTTAAATGGACACACGGACACACACACACCACACACACACACACACACACACAAATACACTCCAACTAAGGTGAACAATCGGACCTATATTGGCGTGACTAAATACCAATCCCAAACACCAAGCCGGCTCCATGACTAGACTGGGGCCAAGCAGGGGTTTTAGGGGAAGGGACGTTACAGGCTGACGGTAAAAAAGCCCCCTCCGACTGAAAAAAATGTCCGAGGCACACTTCAGGGCAACCGAGTCAACAGACCAGCCAGTAAACGGACGCCAAACCCCAACCAAAAGGACCCGACACAAAAAGCTCTCCCGTTACTCTGTAGCACACGCCGCCGGGCAGACACCGGCGACCGCCTTCCCAAACTAGCCATCAGAGCCCGTGGTTGTTGCTGTTTTTTTTTTGTCTCGCTGTGGTTTCCAGAGCCGGACGGACAATGGTCCGTAACCTTGCACAAATGCCGCCTAAAACCTTGCCCCGGGATTCCACCCATCGTCCCGTTTATTTCTAGGAGCCCATGAACGTTGTA
Source organism: Aplochiton taeniatus (assembly GCA_017639675.1). Lineage (NCBI taxonomy): Eukaryota > Metazoa > Chordata > Actinopteri > Galaxiiformes > Galaxiidae > Aplochiton > Aplochiton taeniatus. The sequence continues at coordinate 4,327,146 of CM030185.1, read as the reverse complement.
TACATCTATGAATTTGCACCTTGTCATTTTCGGCGAGGAGGAAGCGAGAGTGAAGCAAAACAAGGCCGAGTGAGGGAGCGGCGGTTTCCTCCAATATAGCACAGGACCAACGTTCTCGCCGAGATTTTCTCTGCTTCTTTCTATTGACACTTATTCCAGGCGGTTCTTTGCTGCCAATTCCAACAAAAAAACCCTGCGAGATAAAAGTTTAGCGTCCGCACATATTTGGTACCCCTCTTGAGCTTTCTTTTTTTTTTTACCACGATCGGAACGGAACACCCAGACTTTGGTGGTGTGCTCATTAAAGCAACCTTAGAGACAGCTGATGTAATCCATTGTTTTGCTAGTTTGAGTATAATAAAGTACCCCATGCCTTTTAAACGATCTGTAAGCAGAAGCGGCTCTGTCTGCTGTTAACATCCATATAGTTGTTCATAGGAAAATACGACATGAAAAAGCCCAAGACCTTCAAGGCAAAGTTGCCCGAGGGACTTTTTCCCTAAAGCCTCAACACAAACGGAGACCTGTAAAGTTTACAAAAAAGAACCCTGGGAAGCGTTTTGGTACAATTTGATGTGGCCTGACAAAACACCTCAGTCCCAACCTTTGAGTACTGCATTAAAAACCATGGGATCCAAAGAACACTCCCAACTACACTTCTGCAAGCTGGCTACAGGAGTGTCTGCAAGTTTACATTCTTTTCCAAAAGAGAAATTACAAAGTACAAACTATAGCAGGGCCTTTGAATGTTTTTCTGTTATATATAAAGAAACTAAAACATGGTCGTCTAGCTTTCAGCTTGCATTCTCATAGATGTTTGTTGCGACAGGCGTTTTCTCTAGGGGTGTCAGTTGGTTTGTACTTAACTGCACAAATGTCCGACCTATAAACCTCTAAAGTACAGCCATGGTTCCTGATTACAGGTTAGGTTTTTGAACACACGTACAAGTAATTGTATCAATATTTTCGGTGTTTTTTTAATAGAGTATCAGATAACATTCTGTCGTTGAGGTGGGAGCTGATAGTGGACCAGTTTCTTATCCGTCCCTTTTTTTTTTTTTCCCCCTGTTCTCGTTCTTTTCCCACAGCACCATGGCCCGCGTCCAAGTGGGATGGCGGACAGCTGTTGGCCTCGTACTGCGTGGCACGTCGCCACTGTCTGAGCAACAGACACACAAAGGGGGGAAACTCTAAACCGTCCTGGTTCTAGGACCCTACCCTCGCCTTTTGCTCTGCTTCCCCAAACAGCGAAGTTTATTTCCGACAAGGTCAGAGAAGGAGTGTGTTTTCAGTGTTTTCCAAATGTTCGCTTTATTTAGTCGCCTCATGAGGTGTTAGATACCACTTCGAGCTAGGCCTAAATCATTTCGTATTTTACGTATTCTGAGCATTATTGTTAAACGAGGCCATGACACGTCAATGAATTTGATTTTATCACACGAAATAAGACGAGACACCCACACGAACGCAACTGAAGCCGAACAGAGAAAGGGCCATTCAGAAACGGCTGTGTGGGTGTTTGCTCAACATTGTTTTGCCTTGCCCGTCTGCTCCATTCACAGTCCCACAATGGAGGGAAAACAAACAGCACTTGGTCACCTACTGTTTTGAACCATTAGCGCACAAGACGGTTCCAGGCTGGACGCAAGTGTAGCGTGTGTAACTCAATCATCTGATCTCTCTCTCTCTGTGTCTGTCTCTCTCTCTCTCTCCCCCCTCTCTCTCTCTCTCTCTCTCTCACCCTTCTCTCTCTCTCTCTTCTCTCTCTCGCTCTCTCTCTCTCTCTTCTCTCTCTCTCTCTCGTCTCTTCTCCTCTCTCTCTCTCTCTCCTCTCTCTCTCTCTCTCTCTCTCTCTCGTCTCTCTCTCTCTCTCTCTCTCCCCTCTCTCTCTCCCCCTCTCTCCCCCCTCTCTCTCCTCCCCCTCTCCCCCTCTCTCTGCCGTCGCCCATGAGTCCCGCCGACTAACAGGCGGGTTAAGTGCTTTACAGCCCCGTAAGTGCTCCTCGGGTGCTGCCTTCACAACATGTTCGCCATTCCAACACCCAAGTGCCAAAGCTCCTTATAGAACGACAGCAACCCTCAGGAGGACAGCACCAGGAACTACAGACCAAACGACACACGCAGCCCCAAGACCACTGTTCGGTTTGAAGCCAGTCGAAAAGCCACACTGGGGGAGGCAGCAGTGCAGACACACACGCACACAAGTGGGAAAAAGTTCCCCCAGACTCCCGGGGGGGGGGGGGGGGGGGGGGGGACGCCTGGAGAAGGTAGCACTTCATGTGGCGGCCCTGTCCTCGACACTTCCACCCAGGGTGCCTCCGTGGGAGTCCAGCCCAGTACGGCGGGGTGCGGGGGCGCGGGGCTCTCCACCGTGGCCCGGGGCTCCTCTTCGGGGACAAACCCAAACGTGGACGGCGGGCCGTCAGCCTTGACTCTGTCGCTCGCACGCGCAACCAGCTGCCGCCCAGATTGCGAGGCCAGACGGCCCGGACAGACTCCTCCTCCCCGGCCTCTCTCCGCCTCTCTCGCCAGCGGCCCGCTGGGTGTTTGAGAGCGCGTCCCCACGGGGGAGCGGCGCATCATTTTCACACACTGGCCACGCGCAGACAGAAAGGAAGCATCAGTTTCGCATCAGCGATGATCTACTCTCTCTCACACACAAATACCAAAGCGTACACCGCTGTCTTGGGACAAAATAAGAGATGCTTGCATAGCAGCGATCGCAAACACACGTTCTTTGTGTTGACTTGCAGGGCAAATATGCTCACAGCAATCAAAGCGACTCATGTACAGATTAGCCGTGTGTGTTTGTGTGTGTGCGTGTGTTTAAGCTGAAGTGTTGTCATGAGTGTGTTATGCACTGGGAATGCTTCCAACGCAAACCCTTTGACATCAAAGAGACTAACGTTTGATTACACTGGCCAGAAATGTTTTTCCGAGGTCGGGAATTTCACAGGCCTGTCTACAGATTCATCCCGGGCTACAGGAAGCAGGCCTAAAGTCAAGGAGGGCAAATACTGTATATAGGGAAAAATTGAAAGAAACAGAGAGAGGACAGAGTGTGTGTGTGTGTGTGTGTGAAGACAGTTTCCACTCACTGAGCCGCAGAGAAGGGGTCAGACAAGATAGAGAGATAGAGAAAGAAAAAAGGATGAGGGGAGGAGGGAGAGGGAGGAGGGATGGGATTGTGGAAGCCGCTATCTCTCCGACTCTTATCGTGTTAGTCCAGTTGGGCCTCTGGGAGCAAGTGAATCAACATCCAGGGGAGGCAGATAGTGGGGAGTTACTGCATCGACAACAGCACCATGATACCCTGTGTGGACACGCTGTAAACACACACACACACACACACTATTTTCCATGCCCTGTCCCCCCCAAGGAACAACTTACAGTCACACACGCACACACACACACACACACACACAAACACATTATTTTCCATGCACCCCCCCCCCCCCCGCGGAACAACAACAGTCACACATACATACACACACACACACACACACACACACACACACACACACAAACACACACGCCACACACATACAACAATCACTCTCGACTCTGCTTTTCTCAGTTATTTAGCAGATCTGAACATAGTCTAACGAACGACATCAGAGGAGCACAGCCACCCACAGCCTTTACTCTTAGTGGTTAGAGTCCCTCCAGACAACTTCCAAATGTCAACTGGTGGATAAATGTTTCGAATGAATGTGTTCAATCTTTACTTCTGTGAAAGCTAAACATTGTTTAAAGATTAAAATGTCTGTTTGGGTTGACATTGTTTATAAGAATGACCGATGAAGTGGCAGCAAGATCATTATTGGTGTTTATTGGTAGGATAACAACTTTATAATTATAAAGTAATAATAATAATAATAATTTTTGGGGCAATATTTATCTATCTAGTCAATATCTGGCCAACATTTGCTGCCTTACGGGACGGACAACATCCTGCCAACTTTTGAGTATCTAGACTAAAACTTCAAACACAGAGGCCACTGATATTTCACTGGTCAAATGTCTATGATGAAAACCTTTTTGAAGGTGTCTTTGAAGGCGGGCACTGTTTTGTAGATTAAAAGAGTGTGTGTGTGTGTGTGTGTGTGTGTGTGTGTGTGTGTGTGTGTGTGTGTGTGTGTGTGTGTGTGTGTGTGTGTGTGTGTGTGTGTGAGTGTGAGTGTATGTATACCTGACCTAACATATGAAGTGACTGGCAGCTCCAGAGCACCTGGCCAGTGCCCCAGGTAGTTTTGGGGAGAGTGGGGCAGGTTGGGGCATGTTTCGTGTGTGAGCAGCAGCTCAGTAGAGCAGCTTACACAACCCAGTCAACAGGACAAGGCTCCCTGTAACAGGGCTCTTTTCGGGACATTTGGCCATTGTGCCCGGATAAAGTCCAGCAATATCACTGGGTTGAATGTATTCATTTAACATTGCCTTTGCCGATGTCAACAGCCCTGGTAAACTAGAGCGCTACAACACATTGCCCCGCTTAGTTATACAGTTAAAATGGAAAATACCTGCAAGAACAGTGGATCTTTCAGATGTTGCTTGCAATCAGTTGGCTAGTTAAGTTAGCTTATACTACTACTAGTTTACCATGTTAAAAAAATTGCAACAGGGCACTTTCAAGCCACTTGCTGTGGCAGCATGTAATTTCCACAGTATGGAGATTATAAAGAAAACCAGATGTGTGCGTGCGTGTGCTCGTAAAACCTACGTCTCCTGCTATTCTAAATTTGTCATATTTTCAGTGGCGTTGGTAATCCAAAGTATGTGCTCTAGTTCAGAGATCCTTTTACACACAAAAAACACACTTATATGACGCTTTATCGTGTAGCAATACCAACACTTAAGACTGTTTAGTGGTTTTGAACTTAAATCTCAATTTCATTCTCTGATACACGAGCGAGGTATGTGAATGAGTGGGCCTATTCTTCATATTTAGAATCTTGACCGAGTTATTGCAGTGCTTGTACACGAGCGCGTACGTGTGATGAGAGAGCAAAAATATTAAAACAAGTAATATAAGTGCGCAATCAGATCATAAGGCCCATAATGCATAGCCCGTGCTGCTATTCAGATGGTATGATTGTTCAGACATTTTGAACATAGTGCATATTTGCCGCTATTTTAACACAACGAAATAGTTTACAGCTGTAGAGGCTACGGTAACCATAAACACTGTTTTCTATCTTTGCACATAATATGGGCGTCCCGTGCCCTTTACTGAGTCAGCATGAGACGCAGGTCGCGACTTGCCCCCAATCCCCGCCGCAAGACCCCCTGGAATGTAGTTTTCAGTATGGAGGAAAACGGTCACCTACGTGGAGTAGGTAAAATGGACCGCATAATGGCCTTCACTTTGGATGTTCATTAAAAAACATTTCAAACATTAGATCTGGACATGCTGTCAGGCGATGTCCTGGACTAGTAACTTGAAAATTGTATGCTGAACATTGTCAATGAGTAGGCTATTTCAAAAAATAAGGGAAAAACCTACCGTTGATTCTGCTACATGCCGATTGTATTTGGCGTTCGTAAAGTAATGATTTTACTTCGATGGACAGTAAAACGCCTTTCAAAAACGAAAAAAGTTAATCCTCATGATATTGTTTCCATTTACATAACATACTCTGGAATTCCTTCAATAAAAATACACTGAACGAGCTAAGAAAACGTGTAGTCTAGCGCCTTGGTTATGTCCACGTAGCCTACGTCCTACAAAGTGGAATACAACTCAAACGCGCAAAGTAAACGACCGGAGAAAGTTGCTCAGGATATTCGAAACCAAAATGTTAACTATTTGCTGAACTTTCCTTGAGTCTCTCGGTATAGTATAAACGTCGAGTCGACTACATTTGGCAGCGGAGAAATGCACAAAGGTTTAGATGAGTAGCTAGATGTTCAGTCTCTCCTGACATCAGAATGGAGGAATTTCAGGAATGCAAGGGTAACGGGGCGAAGTGGCGGCTCTTCGTTTTAATGGGTTTAGAGGCTAGAGGTGACTAACTGGCGAACAAATAGGAGTCGCTTAGTTTTTTATGTTTCATTGCCATTGCCTTTTGGCTGTGCTTAAATTGCCTCCACCCTACTCATTACCCAGTGGGTAACCAGGCTGCAACCTACTCGAATAGGTCCATCGAGGCTTTTAGTTTGATTTGACTAGTTGTTTTGTCAACGTGATACAATAATAAATAATATTTTCTGAATGATACTCTCTTATTTGCTCATGATGTTAGCTTCTGCGCCTACAAATTAAATGGAAATATTTCAGGAAAGGCATTGTTTTGAACTTGGGCTTATTTTAAGAAAGACAATAAGGATGCTGCAAGACAGCGTTAGGACTTTCAAGTTTTAAGTTGTTATATTTTATTAAATTGCAGCCTCTTGTGGCCACCATCAGACCTGTCTCCTCTTCACTTGCTGACTGGGTCTTTCCCATAAAATGTGGCCTATTCAAGATTGTTATTGACTGTTTCTGACCAAATAATTATAGGGGTCATGACTTTTGAGTTTAGAGTTATTCGAACAGATTGAGAATCAAAATTGCCACAACTCCAGTGACCCAAAAAATAACATTAAAAATGTGATAAATTATTTGTAGCTAACGCATACATTCGAATAATTCTGAAAGTGCGTTTGAATTCATTTATGAATTTCCACACTGCATTTAGCAAACTTTCAGTTTGATTACAAAGTTACAGCCTTGTCAGTGACATCAATATGAGAGTAATATTACGCACTGTATAACATATTTCATCAAATTGATGTGAAATAGCTATAAAACAGACATACTAATTAATAGTACATACAACTTTAATGTTGTCCCCCCCCCCCAAAAAAAAAAAAAATCAAAATCTTTAAAATTATAGATGACTCCGGCATGGATTTGGTTGGGATTTCATAATACATATGTTCCTGTTGGAACAGATGAGACCTTGACTGAAAGGTGTAGAACGCATGATATGCCACATGGAGGCGCCAACAGCATTTGATTACTACTATCTTTCAAGCCAACAAACTATCATGTAAAACGCAATGTCAGTAACGCATACATTTGTTCATTTTCTGAAGTCGTAGAATAAGAGACTAATAGGCCTACTCTTAATATAACTTTAACTTCTACCAAGCTTATACAAAAGCTAGTTGTTGAACATATCTAAAGTAGCCTAACGGGGAAGTAACACGACAAATGTAATGTGACAATAAAAAACTAAAGTCAAGTATAAAAATATATATATATGCACACACACGCATAAAAAAAACGTATTATCTTCATATAAAAAAGAGGCAGAAACGTCAAACTACCTTAAATGAATATTAATAATCTGCTATGCAGTACAACACCTGCTGCATAATTCTTTTTAAAACGTTAAATTGAATACCTCATATCAAATTATGCATTATAAACCTATGATATATACAGTATATATATCACTCCCTTCTTCTGGTCTGAGAGCCATCCATACACAAACAATCACCATAATCCATTACCTGTAAAGGTTGCAAAGGCAAGTTTCCTCCTTCCCAGGGAAGGGTAAATCATGCCCTGTTGCTTTAATTAACTCCTGGCCTGGCCTTTTATTTTCCCACAAGGTTGTTTATATGGACAGAAAACTAAGCTTAGGATTTTGACCATATAGTTTAATATTTATAACAAGAAAAATACTCTCAATACTTTGGCTATGCCGAACAGTTCTTGGGAGTGACTGATTGCAGCTGGTGGAATCGGAACACCTTCATTAAATAAATGTGTCTTACAATGTGATTTACAAATAAAAGAAAACATTTCAAGCCAGCACATTTCTGTATTTCTATTTTAAACCTTTAACATTGTTCCACCTATGAAGGAAATTACTCACAGATACAGCCAACAAAAGATAATAAAAAAAAAAAATCAATAATGAGAATTGAGCTACAGTCAATGGATAGAGTCAGTCGATGGTACACCACGAAACATTTTGTTTCTTTTTTGCTTTCATGTCTGACAAACGTAAGGCCTCTTTTCAGTCAGGGCCACAGGGTGTCAACACAACTTGGCCTGGGTGCTGCTGTCTCAAGGTGCTGCAGTGGAAGGGGGAATGCGGTCCTGGGAAAAAGTGACTGCCTTGTGACCGTACAGCTGCCTGTGACCGTCAGCTGCCTGTGACCGTACAGCTGCCTGTGACCGTACTGTCGTGGATCCGAATATGACCATGCACACACGACATGAGAAAATGAGGACAACAGACACAGAAATGGATGAGGCTTGAATATATTGTATTTGTTGCAACAGATACAGACATAAAAATAACATACCACCTTAGCTAGTCCGTTCGGGGATGGAAACCTTCAATCTCTTCCTAGCTCTCCCTCCGCTCTCTGTTCCAAAACACAATGATATATACCCTCTTGGCCTGGCGCCAAGAAGTCTATCCTGTGTGTTTTCTCTGGGGGAGAGGGCAGATGTGCTATTTTGACCTTAAGTTGTTTTTGTGACCTTTACCAACCAGCACAGGATACCCTATGTCAAGGTATGGCCTGGAACTTTAATGGATAACATATGTCGTACACATTGCCATAACAGTACAGCTGCCTTGTGACCGTAACAGCTGCCTGTGACCGTACAGCTGCCTGTGACCGTACAGCTGCCTTGTGACCGTACAGCTGCCTTGTGACCGTACAGCTGCCTGTGACCGTACAGCTGCCTTGTGACCGTACAGCTGCCTGTGACCGTACAGCTGCCTGTGACCGTACAGCTGCCTGGACCGCTCATAACGCCTCAACGTTGTCCAGCCAATTTTGTGGCAGTACTGACAGGCTTAACGTAACAAGCCAATATCACAAATGTCCCAATTACTGGTATGTTACGGCGTGATACATCCTGGAAGTCCAACCTTGAACTACAGGGGCAATTCATTTACAGTGGCACTAATATGCCTTCGATCACAATTGACTTACATGATGGCTGGGATGCAGTATTGAAGACTAGCTCTACTTCTTTGCATAGTTTCAGTTTGAATGAACAGGCAACCATGTTTTGCCTACGCACTAGCTAGGTCTAAACCTGCCACCTTTATATAATGTACGTCTGTTTCAAATGGCCAGTTCATGTAGCTCTGCCACTGCCCATTCTAGAATGGCTATTCTCTCTGTGTCAAGGGCTTTTTCTCATTGACGTGTGTCAACTGCGACAGCAGATACTGTTGTTTTTTGTCACAACACGGTTCTGTGCTCGCCAACATGGGGGGCGGAGTCCTTACCCATTAGGCCGTGGGAAAAGGTACCCATACCCACAGAGAGTAATTGTACTCACAGTTAAGCCATCATTAAATGGGCAACAGGCACTTCTCAGCTCCCAGTGGTGCTTCCTCTTCACAAAACAGAAAACAGTTTCATAGTGAGGTCGAACAGACTTGAAAACTGAGGTACCTTGATGGAAATCTATTGAACTTTGAATTTGTTCTGGTGAATTTAATTGGATCATCTATATCATGTCAGTTTGTAAATATTTTGGTTTATTCAAAATGAACAGCTCCACAGTGATTGCAATCCCTAACTCCTGGGTTACTTGATGACTTTGACATGTTGTATACATGAGACAATGTATTGTACGATGTTTCTATCAAAAATGGCCTTTGTTAGAGGTGCTAAATCCGGCATATAAAAATAACCCTTTGAAGGATCAACACCAACGTAAAATTGACGAAGGACAGAAATCTCAAAGGAAATTAAATGGCACCAGTATAGCATCCGATCAATGATGCAGGTTTTCCTTTGGAATACGTCATTTGGAAATCTAATATAAAACCAATTTATGCACACTAACCAATTTGGACGCAACCCAATGCCTGCCCTTTATCAATGAAAGGGGGAATTCTTGGCAGCTTGTCAGTAGCATGACAGTGTAGAGCTACAGGGATTAACATCTAGCTGAGTAGCCATCTCCAGACAACAGTTTAGGCTCAAGTGTCAGTGGAATGAGGAACAATAGCCACATGTCAGCGTGTTATTATTATATTATTATTAATAATTGTATGAATACACGCTCGACTGATATATATCAATACAGGTTACTGGTGCAAATAAACATGTGACATTATACAGAATTCAAGTAATAAGTATTGAGGAGGAGAAACAGAATGGCGTGCTACTTGGTATGATTGGCTCAGTCCCTTCTATTCTATTTTTCTACAATTAATAAATTCAGCAGTCGTCAGATATGCAAATACTCCTGGTTCATGAGGTCCCACATAGTCTGCACTTTGCTGGGGGAAGGTGAATTCACATGCCATGCCCTAAGATAATAATCACAGTTTTATTTGGCAAGAAAAGGCTCTTTCTGTCCACACAGGGGCCGCCAAAAGTGACAGCTCCCCACTAACACCTCACCTGTTGCCGGGTGTCGTCAACACCAAGAAGTGGAGTGTGTGGGTGGTCTCCTCCAAGGAGTCTCCTCACCCTCACCCCACTCCAAGGCCTTAAGCCCACTCCCACCACGCACCTGGCCAGGGTCTATATAACGAGCGTCAGCCGCAACAGCTCAACAACCAACCCTCTTCAGCAGAGAGAGAGAGAAGGAGAAACTGAAGGATCACATTGCAGCGTATGCTCCTGCCAAGATAGTCAGGGTGAGACCTGTCGACGAACTGATCACACAGACAGAAGAACACGAACGGCAAACTGGTCCAGGTAAGAGATGATCTGCTAGACTTCGTAGTTGTGTTCCCCCAATTATTGTCTTACCTTGTCATTTGCTCATTATCAATTTCTATTGGCAAGCTAGTCATGAAGAAAAAAAGTGCAATATATTTTTAAGGCATGAAATATCTGAAAACCTCTGGTTAAGATATCTGTCAATGAGAAATTATTTCCAAAGAAATACGTTTGAACTTTTCGTATTTAAGTAAAACAAATGTAGTGTTTGTTAGTGCAGATAATAAAAATCGATTTATTTGACCTTCCCCTAAGTATTTATGTGATTATAACCTGGCTAAGCCTAAAACAGTTATTCTTTTACTTATGTCTTTGTCAACTCATTGTTTGGTCTAGTTGGAGATGTCCTTGCCTTATTGTTTGCCTTTCTGTCCATCTCTGTCTTAACTGTTGTACTCTAGTGTGTTGCTCTCCGTCTGAGCATTATTGTCATTCTTTTTCTGTAAAGTGTCTTTGGGTCTTAGAAAAGCGCTATATAAATAAAATGAATTATTATTAATTATTATTATTATTTATTTCATACCAAAAAGCCCTCATGCAGCTCAGTTTGACACTTCAGTGATCATTCGGTGTTGTAGATTAAAGTAATACGTTTATGGAAATATGCATAAGGCGTCCTCTTGACCTTAAACTTTATTTTCTAAGTTCAGAAACATTGACAGTTTGTTTGGATGCACTGTGTTCTGAGGTGACATGGATTTTTGTGGCATTTAGATCCAGATGCACAATCGATTATTATCACGGATTCTCTGTTTAAATGCCTTATTTTAAAGCACAGCTTGACTGCAATGGATGACTCATATCAGGTCTTGTACCTGTCAGAAGGTTTTGTACGTGTCAGGGGAAAAAAACGGTCCACATAGGGCTCTTTTATTAATGACGCTGGAGGCTGGAGCCTAGCGGGATTTCTTTAATGTTATTGAGATTTAAAAAATATATATAACTGATAAAACATTTGACCAATGACAACCCAAGTAATATAACCAAGTAATGTGTGCGTCTTGTGTAGCCTAAATGATTTAATTTCCCAAACATCATTGACCTGAAGCGTGTTGTTAGAACACCTAAAAAATGTACGATCGTCTATAAAATGATGTCGCTACTTCAGTGCATCAATATCAGTCTTGTGAGCTGAGTTACGGAGGGTTTAACATCACTCACATACTTCGGGCTCATGGCGTTCTGCAGACACAGACCGTTCACATCAGAAGAGACCAGAGCTGCTGCCAAGATGTAGCCATTCTGCAGCTAATGAAATAGACATAAAGACACATTACACGTCAATATCAAAGCTGAAGACAAAAAGATAAAGCTGTTTTCTCCCAAACTCCGCTTTATAGCTAACATATTGACTCGGGGATGAGAACCCCCAATAAATGTACATATTGCGGATAGATCCTTCTAGTGCTTCTACCAACTTTGTGGCAAATGTGGAAAATCTTATGTGGTTTTAATCCAAAGAACATCATGTGTACTACAGTAGTACAATAGTCAAAGGACAGTGTATGTGTTTTCCTTAGGAAGCACCATAGTGGTTAGATGATCCTATGTAAGTGTTCTACTAAGGTGTCTGGGGCCTGGATGAGATCACCAAGCCAGGGAAAGTTGCCTGCTGTGCCTAGACTTTGACTTGAATATCATGCACCATATCCCTATGAATATCCCTGTGAACATCAGGGATGAGGCAGTGGTTCTGACTTCCTGCCTTTATCGCGAGGGAGAGTGTGGCTTCTCTTTGCCGACACCCGGGCACATGTTCGTCAGTGACATGATACCTTTAACAGCATAGACCAGCAGTTACACAAGGGGATAACGTCATTGTTGCCAATACAAGATTATGTCTGCACGTCACCAACTGACCTTGTCACCTATCAATGATTGACTAAAGATCTCCTTTTCTCCCTGTGAAGAAAGGAATGAAGAAGAAAAAAAGCCATGTGGTGATTCAGTAAAACAGGAATTGAAAGCACACCTTAGTCATCTTACGTTGCAATATGAATGGAGATGAAAAGACACTGCCACCAACAATCCTCTCAGCGATCCTCCTTTGAGCATTTGACAAAAATACAAGTTTCGGTGTCCTCCTCATCCTGCCCTTTCAGAGGCAGAAAGCATTGATATCCTGTATGTACGATGCTATCTGTTAAATAAATGTGAACTGTTAGTAAAGAAACTGAACTTCTTGACCGAAATGTCGACTTAATTAAGTAGACAGCAGGATTTAGGGGACCGGGAGAAAGATATATTGTGTTTCCCCAACCCTACAACATACAAAGCAGCTTCATAGAACCCTTCAAAGTTGTGAAACTTCTAGCCTTTGTTTCAAGTGTCACATCTCATTACTGGCCTATTCCAATAAAGAATAAGAATGTGTTTGTATATATATATATATATAATATATATATATATAAATATATAGATATTCCTAGTTAGTTGAATGACTGTATGTTGTACTGTAATCTCTCGGTGCAAGATCTGATTCTGTAAGTATGGAGTTTCAGGTAGACTTCCAGGTGATTAACCCTCTGACCTTGTCCCTCTCTCTCCCACACAGTGCTAGCCTGTGGAGATTGGTTTGTGTGTCCTGGTTGTTAGCGGTCACCCTAGTGGCTGTGTGGAGCCCCCACACTGGGGCAGAGTCCAGAGACAGTGGCCTCTGTCAGGACCTTAGCTCTGGGGAAAGAATACTGGTGGGTGATAGAAAAACAATCATGGCCTTGTTAGTTTATCTCTCTTGACTATTGATCTTGTCTAGACTAGTGGTCATCTGTATTGCCCAGAGAAAAGGTCTATCACCATCTAACTCACCTGTCTGTGGTGTTGGCTTTCTCCCCCCCTGGCGTCACCTAGAACTTCATCCACCTGTGCAAGCCGCCGGTCCAGGCGGAAACCCCGGAGCCCAGGGACCCGGCCCAGCGCTCCACCGAAGAGAGCCTCTCGCTGGGCTTTCTGTTGGCCGCGCTGGCCTCTGAGGAGAAGACCCTGGGGCCCCTCCCGGAGGACAACAGCCAGGAGCGCCGCTCCTACTCCATGGAGCACTTCCGCTGGGGCAAGCCGGCCGGCCGCAAACGCCGCCCCATCAAAGTCTTCGCCTCCCCCTCGGAGGGGGGAGACTCCGTGGAAGGTGCCATCCCCTCCCAGGCCCGAAGGGAGGCGGACACCACGGAAGGCGGAGAAGGCCGAGGCCCGGAGCCGCAGGCCTGGGAGAACCAGGAGGGAGCCCAGGGTTGGGAGAACCAGGAGGGAGCCCAGGGTTGGGAGAAACCAGGAGGGAGCCCAGGGTTGGGAGAACCAGGAGGGAGCCCAGGGTTGGGAGTGGTTCAGCCCCAAACCCGTGTCCGTGCCCGGGCCGCCGAAGAAAAAAGACGGGGCCTACCGGATGGGCCATTTCCGCTGGGGGGGTCCGCCAGCTGCCAAGCGCTACGGGGGTTTCATGAGGCCTTGGGTGGAGCAATCCCAGAAGCCCCTGCTCACGCTCTTCAAAAACGTCATGGTCAAAGACGTGTAGACGAGGAGGAGGATTTAAAGGAGAGGCAGGGGGAGGGAGGGAGGGAATTAAAGGGAAAGAATATCCAGAGGCTTTTATGAACGGCATGTTCCTCACACCTATGAGTCTTTGTAATCGAGAGGAGTCCATTCCATTCAGACACAGCGTAGTCTTCACGCCGAAGAAGGTGCTGACGCAAATGTAGCTCAAATTAAAAAGACAGAAAAATACGTTGCAATGAATTAGAGCCATTGATTCGCGTGGACGGTCTGTGTTTGTCACCCGTGGCCTTCACTTGAATGCTGCCTAAGGAAATATCTTTTCCTGTGGGTGGCACACAGAATATCACAACCCACATTATCCATTTGACTATTTATTGTGGCCAACCAATTCGATTTTGTTCTGTAAATTCCTGACTAGGGGGGGAGAAAGGAGGGGGAAGCCATTTCAAATGAAATGCGGATGTTGTGTCTTTATCTTTATGAAGATATACTGTACCATAATGTAATTTAACATATTAAAAATGATACTGCTTTGAAGCAAACACTTGCCGTGTGGGTCTATAAAAGCACAGCTGTTTTAGATGACCATGATGGGTAGTAAGTCCTTAACAGAAAATAACCAACTCCAAAAATGTAAGTGAAAGTTTCAAAACATACCAAAACTCTCCATTTGTTTGGCATCTAAGCTACAACGTAAGTGACATTTAAATTACCTTATTCCTTTCCCCTGGGACATCCTGGCGACGGTATTCATATTCAAAATGTACTTTGGAAAAGGAAAAATTATTGTGTGATACCTGACACTGGTCTTAACACATCACACCCTTTGTTTTACATGTTGTTCCATGGTCGAGAAAAAGAATCAAAAGAATCCGAAAGAAATGATCACACATAGAAGTTTATTGTCATAGATTCATAGATGGTCAACATACTGTACATCACAGCTACGCCACTAGCATGCAAGTCGGGTCAGACATCATAAGGCATTTCCTCCGAGTAAAAGCTGCCTTTGTCACTAGGAAATCCAGTTTTAAAGTGCAAAGTTCACAGATTCAACAGACTTGACCTACTGCACGAAACTACCATGTAAACAGCTACATTGCTATCGATGGAAATGGGAGAGGTAACGGATGACAGCGGCCAGCATGATCAAACGTCGCATTACATTGGACACCCAAGTTGATTGAGAGTAACACTGTTGGCCCTGAATGGCAAAGAGTTGCATGACAATTTTACGGTTAAACCACGCATACTATTGTTTTGCTTGAAACAGTGGAGGGGCCGACAGTCAGCTGCACAATATGAAACCTTGCTGTTTATGTAAACTTGGGTTTTAATAGTTTGGTCTTGGGAATAAGCACATTATGCTTGCATGCACAAACACACACACTCACACAAATAAATAAATGTGAACCCTATAAAAAAAAAAAATGCATACGTCAACAGGTGAACTTCTCGCAACAAAGACACACATACAACGGTGCCAAACATCATACACGACAAATTGGCCGGTTCCACCGGGGAGAGACACAAGACATGGTCGACTCCATTTGGACCCTGACATCTCTCGGTTTATTTCGGAAGCTCAGGAGTTCGAGTCGCTTCACAAACACACGAGGGGAGACGCTCACTGTGTCACAACACAAACTGTCACACAATGCTCAGAAAGAAAAGGCGTTGGCCAAAACACAGCGACGACGGGCTACCTTTCACCCGCACTATTCTACAGATCGGTCTATATAGCCTGAACGCTGATCCCTGTATTATCCGCACATCCAGGAAATGACAACAACAAGGGTTGGGCTTGATCGTATTGCCATTATACTTCTTATGCCTGTGTGACTCCATCGGACTTGAGAATGAACACTAGTGATGTGTGTGTGTGTGTGTGTGTGTGTGTCCTAAGACTCATACACGTGTGGCAGACAACATCCTCGATAAGGTTAAGACAGGCGAGACAGCACTGCCACGCCAACGCCTTGAAACGTAGCGTAGACCCAGCTGTGCTCTGCCCAGAAGTATCTGTGAAGCACAGGGGCCCACGCCCACCCCACGAAAAGCACAGGAGGAACCGTGTCCGAGTGAACATGTAAGGGAAGCCATGGAGAAAGGCAGAGCGGGAATCATAATGGCACTACAACGAGACGAAACGCTTCCTAGTGTCCAGTGATCAATTCTAGTAATGGCAGTATGGCTAGTCTTTGTACCCTCCTACTATGCTCATGTGGACTCTGCCTAAAAGCAAACTTACTCGACGCCTGACAACAGACTGGAAACCACGTCCATTCAACTGAAGCACGCGATTTGTCTCTCGGGTTTACTCCATGCTGGTTAGTTTCGAGGACGACCTCAAAAAGAAGTTTCACTTTCTCTATTTAGAAGAGTGTATCCCTTATCTATGGCTAGGATCAGTGCAGAGTTCTTATATACACATAACACATTCATATACAGCAGTTTATTTAAATAGGTTCTGTACTTATCTGAATATATACATTTATATGAAATGGAAATAATGTCTTCCGGGATTGTTTTCTCCTGTTTGGGTGCGTAAACTTTGCTGTAAACCCTTCCCTTTGTGTTTAAAGTAACTACAGCTGGGATTTTCCCTCTGAACTATCAGTCTAGTGTTAGCTGCTATGTAGTGCTTCTACATCTTTAGGTCAAGTCACCTGGCAGGCACTCTCACGTTTGGAAAATAGCACAAAGGTCATTAAAAGCAAACATATACAAAGGCATGGATTAAAATAAATTAAATGTATTCAAAATTATATGAAACAAAAAACACTTGCGGGTAAATGCAGATACTAAAAAGGCATAGTTAAAAATTCTAAATACATAAACAGCATTTGGTTAAGAACTAAGATTTGGAAGACAGGGCACTGGTTAGTGTTTCACTTGGGAGATGTCCCACCAAATCCTGCACTTCAGCTTCATAAAAATGACCCACATTTACCTGTTCCTGACTTGTTCAAGTAAATACAAACGCTGTCAGGCGCTTGACTTACTTGTCCAATTTTCTCAGGCTCTAACATATAAGCATGGCATATTTAATAAAAAAAAATAAAAATAAAAATAAAAAATCACAATTTTTGTTGACCCATTTTTGTGTTAGCTCCCTACTCCGCTACACTGGCACTAAGAGGACTAGGCCATACACACGCACACACATTGCGAACACGGAAGTGGCAGAGATGATGTTTAGAGTCGCATAGCACACATGCAGCAGGTCCTATCGGGTGGGAGAGGAGGAGCGTAAAAAGATGTGGTTGCGCACGTCGCAAATTGACATCCCGTTCAACGTCGACACCAGAACCTGGGCTTGTGGCACACAAACGGACTTATTCAAAACGTCGAGAGACTCCAGCAAAGGGCGGAAATGTTTGAACGCTCACACTTGTATGGTGTTTAGACTGCTTGTCACAGTGAAACCTTTTCTTTCTGTCTTTCTTTCGAAACGGTCACTTCCTGCTGGCGTTTAGGGGGTGGGGTGGGGGTGGGGGGTGGGGGTGGGGGGGGGGCTAGTAGACGCAGAGGTCGGGGAACTTCATCTCATAGACGGGCACGGAGCGACTCTGGGACTGACCGTAGCCGGACGAGATGGTGCCGGAAGGGCTGGGTGGGGGTCTGCAAGCAAAGACAACAGGGACATCATGAACGGCCATCTTTTAAACCGTCTTTGCCTGTATCATCATGCAGTTCAAGTCAAACCTCAACCTCGGCCTCGATCTCAAGTTCAATGCATTACACACATTTGGAAATGAAAAGTGTAACTTTTGTAACAAGGAGAGAGCCTTTCAACCAATGATTCACTCAATCTGTTTGTATATAAGAGGGAAGTAAAATACACAATGTTCAAAGAATTCCCCGTACGTAGCACTTTTGGATAACAGAGTTACAGTCAGAGGTGTTGAAGAGGGGGCTGGGGGGGTGCACTGAGTACCCCAGGGCCCTCAAAAGCCAGGAATTGCAAGTTTGTTTTTGGCTACAACTTTCTAAGTTACCACATTAAAATTGGCTAAATCAATTGTTTGAGAGACTGAACCTTGTACCCCCCTCAAAAAAACGAATGGTCTCAGAGGCCCCTCTTACTAAAGGCAACGTTTAATTCAACGTGACTCTGAAGAAGTCTTGTTCAATTAAGTTGTCTTTTATTAGGCAGTAGGCCTACAACTAAGCACGTTTGAAATGTAGTTACAGTTAAACTCTTTATAGTCAAGTGTGTATCTTACCTGATTGTGATCTCAAAGATTTGATTGAGTTTGCTCTGCAGTAAAGTCGCCTGGACAGCAAAAAGAAGAGAGAACAATGTCAAAGACCAACCAGATGATCCGTGTTACATGACGTACAATTTTAATAGACATTGATAAAAAGAGGAAGGTCCCGCACACTGTCTAAAGGTTGCAATTAGAGCTTTATTAGTTGACAACGTTTCGGTCAACAAATGATCTTCACCAGGTCTAAACACACGCAAAATCCACCTTTGGACTGTAAAATGACGTATTTTTCACGTCGAACATCTGTCGTTGATCGAAACGTTATCTACTACCAACGTTTCTCTCCGACGCCCTTGCTAGCTTACACATTGTCAAGTGTGCCGGAACATTTCTTTGGTTATCAATAGACATGGATAAAAAAATGTATCCATGCTATCACAAACTGTTGTGGGATACAAACACATCGAATAGATATTCGATTTTTACCCTGGCTCCACAGTGGGCAGCTATCTCCTCGAAGGGGGCCTTCTGGAACTTCTCCACCACCTGTCTTCTGCGCTCTCTCTCCTGCTCCTCCATGCCTACACTGTCCACTAGAGAGGGGCAAATATTTTCATATTACTTAAGATTCAAGATGAATGATGAGATGATTCAAATAAAATAAAAGCCTACCAAGTTGTGAATGGTGAATCAAGATTGGATAACAGAGGCTCCTTGAAAAAGGACTGAGAGGCACTTACCAATGGCATTTTTCAGGGTTTCAAATGTGATCTCTTCTGCTGGAGTTCTCTGTGAAAAAGAAAACAATGAGTCACAGTGTTTGTAGATGTTTGCGTGTGTGTGTGTGTTTGCGTGTAAAAGCTATAGACGGTGTCCCCTATGTGCACTCTAGAAAAATAATATTGCATCAAACAGTGGATGCCATTAACGCTGGGGAACTACTACAACAACAACAACAAAAACATCCACGGGAACTAAGGGACGGAATTCAAATGGAAACTTCAAGAGGTGTGTGTCACACAGGACTGTGTGTGTGTGTATCACACAGGACTGTGTGTCTCTGTACGTGTGTGTGTGTGTGTGTGTGTGTGTGTGTGTGTGTGTACCTCCTCTTTCTCCGGGCTGTTCCTGGACTCCACCTCCACCTGCAGTGAGATGGTCTCCCCAATGCTCTTCCTCTTAGACAGGCGGTCCTCGTCTGTAAAAGCAAACACCCAAACAAACACAAACAATAAAAACACGTGTAATGCCACAATCACTTCTAGAATATTGTTTAGGTACACGTGGTATGGCATTCCATGGGGGAGGACAGTACAAGACAAGAATGAAGTGCCGGACCAAAAAATGCGATCATGCTACCAATGGTGTTGACTGTCTGGATTAGAGCTTTAGACCAGCGATCCTCCATTGGTCTCTTTGGGATCAACACCTTGAGCTGTAGAACTCCATTGAAACTACGGGCCAAAGTAGACCATTCCCAGCCTGGCTCAATCCATGCACAGACCAATACACCCCCCCCCCCCCCCCCGGGTCTAAGATCTCAGGAACAGAAGCTCTGGCGGCGTTGGGTGGACCGGAGGGGGCCTCACCAGTGAACTGCGGCACGTAGGGCGTGGCCAGACGGTCCGTGTTGTAGCCACTGCCGCCCAGCACCTCGGTGATCTTGGACTGCAGGAACAGCACCTCCCCCCCCACCTTGTCCAGGGCGCCGGGGAGCCTGAGGGGGGAGCAGACAACAGAGCTCAGACAAAACCGCGGGGCCGGCCGGTCGAACCCCCCGAGGCAGAACCAGAACCAGATCGAGACGCACGGCCAGGACGACGAACTTCAGATCCAGCGTTCGGCTTGATCAAAAGTTCACAACGCTAAGTACCAACCCCCCCCCCCCCTCTCACACACACACACGACAAGACTAAGAAACTCCTCTTTAGAAGCGTCACTAAAAGGTTTTTTTCCCAGGGTTCACTGAGAAAAGGAAGGTCATTCAAAAGCTGTTTACTGTAGCCGAACGCTTTGCGGATCCTAAGTAGAGGGTCTCTAATGGAGAAAGTCCATTAGAGATTGAGTGCCTTAGGAAATTAGGTTTTATAGACCACTTTGGTGCGCAGAATAGTGGGCCGACGTACTACTTGAAATCCTTTCCTATGATTGACTGAGGTTCTGCACAACAGGTACACTGACTCACACCAACACACCGCCCGAAACGCACAACCAAAAACGCCACGCAACTCAAAGGAGTTGACGGTGTTTCCGATTACAATTTGGCCAAGTTCGTTCTGTTTGTCCAAATGGGTTCTGTTTCATACCTGAGCTACATGCTCATATTGAATGGCCACAATGAAGCGACCATCTCTCAATGAATCGCCATCTTTCTAACTCGGTGGGTCGAACCTAACAGCAACATCCGTTCATGTTGGGTTGGTCCGGCATAAAAACTGAGCGTCAGAGGATGACATTATGGACAGTGATTTATGTCAGTGAGCACTGTGGCCTGTGGAGGGAGAATTTGATTTCCCACTGTTTTTGTGAATCTGCCGAGACGAGATGCTGGTGGAGGTGAGCAGAGCTGAAATCGGCGGCGCTGGCCGGAACGCGGTTCAAAGAGCGACGCAAGAAAGAACAATCGCAACAGGAAGCGCGTAGTGACAGACAGGGTTCCCACACCTCCTTAAACACCAAATTCAAGGACGTTCCAGGCCCAATTCCCTCAAATTCAAGAACCCCACACGGCATAGTTTGAGATACGGATCCAGGTTGATCACTGTTACAACACTTAGCTTTCTTGCTTGATTGACGCTGTTTAAAACTGCATGAAGGTTTCAAGTCGAATGCTGCAGGTTAACAGTTTAACCTTGGTCATTCGACTTCGACAACTCCTGCACGCACGTAAGCGTCACACTTTCCCTGTGCAGGTGACGCGTGAAACAATGACCCATCTGCGGGACACACACGCAGAAAGTAGCCTATTTACTAACGTTAAGTAAAAAATAAACATTTCTATTTCTATTCGTGCGTAATATAGACAAACTCAAGCACTTTCAAAGGCCCATGTGCATTCATGTCTATTTTCGAAAACTTTCAAGGCCTTGATTTTTTTTCTCTCTCAAATTCATAAACTTTCAAGGATTTCAAGAACCCGTGGGAACCCTGGCCAGAATAAGGGGATGCTGCAGACGTGTAGAGGACCGTGGCTAGGTTGAAGGACGATAGCTCAGCCAACAAATGAAAGGATTGGCTGGGCGGCTAATTGTTGGACTCCCTCTAGTGGCCCGAGGGGGAAAGAGCAAGAGCCGTAGATAAGAGATTTTTGATGAATTCACGGTTCTGGTCTGACATTCTAAACACCAAGCCACCACGACATAATCCAGGCAATACATTAAAGCTGATTATAGCTCAGGTCAATCCTAATGTGGTCTATGGTTGGGTTAGGGTTATAGGTCAGGTCTAATGTAGTCTATGGTTGGGTTAGGGTTATTGCTCAGGTCTAATGTAGTCTATGGTTGGGTTGAGGTTAGGGTCAGGTCTAATGTAGTCTATGGTTGGGTTAGGGTCAGGGTTATATAGTTGGGTTGAGATGTACTTGGGGTTCTCTATGAAGATGTCCTCAGGCAGCAGGTAGGGTTAGGGGTAGATTTAGGGTCAGGGTTAGGGTTATGTACTTAGGGTTCTCTATGAAGACGTCCTCAGGCAGCAGGTAGGGTTAGGGTTAGGGTTATGTACTTAGGGTTCTCTATGAAGACGTCCTCAGGCAGCAGGTAGGGTTAGGGTTAGGGTTAGGGTTATGTACTTAGGGTTCTCTATGAAGACGTCCTCAGGCAGCAGGTAAGGTGTCTCCTTTTGTCTCATCTCGATCACCTGAGGAGGGAGACAGCACGGTCGTTAGCGTGCGCCATGGCAACGACACTGCCCACACCCTCAACCAAGTCACACACAGCCAGACCCACGGGAGGGGGGGGGGGTTCTAGAAACACACACACACACACACACACACACACACACACACGGCGTCTCTCACACACTCTCTTTGAAAGGCGGCGGCGGCGGCGTACCTCGTGGATGTGCTGGCAGAAGGTGGGGACGGTGGTGAGCTGGCAGATGAGGTTGAGGTAGGCGGCGGAGAGGGCGTGCACAGCACAGCGGTTGTAGACGGGCAGCACCTCCTCGGGGGACAGAGCCAGGTCCTGCAGGGAGGGAGGAGGCCAGAGGAGGGAGGGGGGGGGGTGGGGGGAGGGGGACAAAACGACGTCTTTGACCGAAAAGGCTGCCCGCAAGACGTAGACCGACACTCTGTGGTGAGGGACACGGCACGTACTGAACACACTCCGAAGCTTCTGTGGACTGGAGTGAAGCCAGACTAGAAGGAAATGTCAATGTGGTCAAAATGGCCGCTATAAGCCATTTCATTGAATTGAATTTTAAGTCAGATAATCCCCTACTTGATTGGTGTTTAAGGGATCCTAGCAGAAGGCTGCTAGGCTGGGTGTCTTCTACCTTGCCACGACAGAAACCAAAACCAGCCAGAAAGTGCTTGCTGCTTGTAGAGAGACCATTCAAACTGTCATGGACTCACTATGGTTGTACTCTTATCGATAGGTGTATTTATTTTGATGCGCTGTGAAACTGTGTGGAACGTCAGGACTAAAGGTTGTTTTTGCTCTCTCTCCCAGTTACTTAGGGTGCAATCAGAAATATCAAACGGAACATTTGATAGATGAGTCCCAAGGACCTTGTTTGTTTGTGGAGGAGGATGAGAAGATTTCTTTGTAAGGTTTTTTATATTTATATAAAAATGATATTCTCACATAGGGTGTGTGTGTGTACCTGCAGGGCTAGTGCCAGGCGGATGAGGTCCACCACCACCTCCTCGTTCGCCAGCTCCATGCTGAGAAGGGCTAGCAGGTTGAAGAGCATGCTGTAGTGTGCCTGGCCACTGCTCGGCTCCTTGCACCCCAAATAGATGTGGCGATACAGTTGCTGGGCATGCTGGGAGACGTAGTGCCAGGAGAGAGAGCGGTAAAACCCATGAGGCTCAAGAAACACAGAAAAGGCATGGCAACAGACTGCACCACTCACAAATCCTCACAGGAACACAATGGTAAGCTTTAACGTTAACGTTTCGGAAAGCGATATGAAACGTTTTACGAATTACATTTTGTTGCCCGCTAAGTTTACAAAGATATAAGTTTAGAGTGTAGAGCAAATGGTTGCCTGTCTATGACAGCACCATGGTTGTTGCAACACCGTGAGGCGCTATTTCACCAAACGTCGGGATTTTGCACTTTCAATGGTTTCATATTCAGAAACTTCATATACAGCACTCTAGCACAGATGGTACAGCAGACGAATGTAGGAGAGAGAGAGAGAGAGAGAGAGAGAGAGAGAGAGAGACAAGCACCTTCTTCATGAACAGATTATCCTGCCTGGAACACTTGTCGACTTTGAGCTTCAGCACGGAGATATCGGAGATTATGCTGGTGAGACAATCAACACACAGAGAAGAAGTGACACACAGAGAGAAGTGAAAAACAATCAAAAAGAGGCAAAGATTACAAAGCCAGGGCACAACTTTTATCCGTCAAATTTGCAGGCACAAAGTCAGAATCGACACCTTGACTTCATCCGAAACTGGCTTGCCGCGCGCACACACACGCGCGCACACACACACACACACACACACACACACACACACACACACACACACACACACACACACCTGATCGTGGAGAACTTGGGGCGGTTGTCATGGCGGTCGATGAGGCTGAGCAGGATGCTCAACACCAGCAGGCGGAGCTCGGGGTCCTCGGTCAACGAGAAGGAGAGCAGGGGCTCCAGGAAGGAGCTGGGCAGCGCTGTCAGCATGTTGGTGGTCTGGAAACCTGTCGTCACCTGGGTGTGGTGTGTGGGTGTGTGACAGTAGCGTGCACAAGGAGTGTATCCGTCAGTCCATGTGATAGAGTGAGGTGTGTGGGTTTTGTATAAAATGGGTTGTGTGTATACGTGTGAGTTAACATAAAGCATGTATATTTGTGTATATGAGTGGTTGGGTGATGGGGTTATTCCAAAAATTAGAAAGAATGAAAATAATTAGGACACTCTTTTTTTCCAGTTGCTCCCTATTTTCATCCTGGAATTTACGTTCTTCCCTCTTCCTTTTCCTGCGCTCTGGCTGTGTTTCAT
Organism: Aplochiton taeniatus; assembly: GCA_017639675.1. Lineage (NCBI taxonomy): Eukaryota > Metazoa > Chordata > Actinopteri > Galaxiiformes > Galaxiidae > Aplochiton > Aplochiton taeniatus. The sequence continues at coordinate 4,302,568 of CM030185.1, read as the reverse complement.
CGCACTCCCTCTCTCCCTCCCCTCCCTCACCAGGCTGTATCTACTCTTTCTCCTGCCTTCCCTGCCCTCTAGTGGTGAACCTAAGTAACAGCAAGTGCAGGCGAGCCTTACCTGGACTAGGGACTTGAGCAGCATGACCTGGATCATCCTGGTACCCTCCGGCCTGTCAGAGGGGAGAGCAGTTAGCAACACACCCTTCCCTTGATCCCACAAAGACCTCTCACCGTTTTTTACCCCAGGTTTGATCAAATCAGATTGTCACAAAGCTTGAACATAAACACACAGTGTGTTCTACAGAGTGGCGGGAGGATACCAGGGGTAGAAAGGCGCTAGAAAGAGAGAGAGAGAGAGAGAGAGAGAGAGAGAGAGAGGACTGAGAGAGAGAGAGAGAAAGAGAGAGAGAGAGAGAGCGCTTTGGGTAGCAGGACCGCTTTAGCAAGGGGAGCCCGAACAAGGGAGGGCAGGAATGGTGTGATCATAATATCCAGAGGAGAGAGAGAGCGCCTTGAACATAGAAGCAGAAGGTCGCACGTCCACAGTGACATTGGGAAGAAGCGGGGACCAAACGCCTCCGTGTTTTGAATCGGCGGCGTTTCAGTTGGAACCGTCGCGGCGCTCTGTGGAAAGCAGTGATCCCGAAACGCATAGGCGTTTGATTTTTTAGGCCTGCGTCGGATTCAAAACGTCAGACGGAAGTGTTTCCGCATCCCACCCTTCCTTTCTGGTATCCCTGTGGAGGCGCTACCTTTTCGCTTCTCTGTTCACGCATCCTTTTATGGTGCAGACCTCCCGCACAGAATTCCAACCATTTTCTTTTGACCACGTGGAACCTATTGGTTCCCGTGGCGATGGCGTCTCTCACCCGGAGCAGGCGGAGGTGAGGGCCGGGTGCACCCCCGGCACGGGAATCTTCCCCATGATGAAGAGCATCACCTCGGAGCGCTGGTAGGTCGGGAGGGTGTTGGCGAATGAACCTGGCGGAAAAGAACGCTCCGATAAAAGACAAGAAAGGACAGAAAAATGGGTCCGATAAAAGAGAAGAAAGGACAGAAAAATGGGTCCGATAAAAGAGAAGAAAGGACAGAAAAATGGGTCCGATAAAAAAAAAAAAGGTTCTGTGATGATGAACCCCTTCCTCTGGCCTCACTTCACATTAGGGCTGCACGATATGAGAAAAGTATGCCATAACGTTGTTGAATATTGCGAGGACGATATTTCTTGGGATAAGGTACTGAAGTGCACACAGCCCTGCCTTTCTGCTGCTTTCAGTATACTGCTCAGAAACAACAAATTGCCTATGGAATTTTGTATTCTACTGATCTCTTCTATTTGATGTACCGATGGTCCTGATGACGGCCTCCTGCAGCTGCCTCTCTTCGTGCGTCTTGATGATCTTGGCGCCGGCGTTGGCACCGGTGGCGTTGAAGGAGCCCGTCAGCTCGTAGTCCACGCTGAGGCGCAGCTGGCGCAGCAGAGTGTTGAACACCTCCAGCACCGTGGGGCCTGGACGCACACACACACGTTACACCAATGATGGACGGACACACACGTTTCCCCAATGATAGACAAACACACACACACACACACACACACACACACACACACACACACGTTTCCCCAATGATAGACAAACACACACACACACACGTTTCCCCAATAATAGATAGACACACACACACACACACACACACACACACACACACACACACACACACACGTTACACCAATGATGGACGGACACACACGTTTCCCCAATGATAGACAAACACACACACACACACACACACGTTTCCCCAATGATAGACAAACACACACACACACACGTTTCCCCAATAATAGACACACACACACACACACACACACACACACACACACACACACAAACACACACACACACACACACACACACACACACACACACACACTCATTAAACCAGCAGCACCCCCTCATCATGCAGTACTGCCGTCGTGGACAGGTCTGCATGGTACATCAGTGTGTCTCTGTGGCTCTGTGTGTCTCCACCCACCTACTGAGCCACTGGACAGGTCTGCATGGTACATCAGTGTGTCTCTGTGGCTCTGTGTGTCTCCACCCACCTACTGAGCCACTGGACAGGTCTGCATGGTACATCAGTGTGTCTCTGTGGCTCTGTGTGTCTCCACCCACCTACTGAGCCACTGGCAGCGATGGCCGCCGCCTCCAGCAGCACCTCCACTATGCCAGCGCGCACCGTGGCCGAGTTCTTGCTGTTGGCGTCCAGGTGGCCAAGGAGCTGCTGGATCACCAGGTGGGAATGCTGCGACTTAAGGGGGGGGGGGGGGGGACGAAAGACAAACCGTTACTTAGGGTTCCAGATAAAGAGGGAAATAGAAAAACAGAATATAAAGTAATTGAGACGTTGACAAAACGAAGGTGTCTATGCCGTCTAGATTTGCACAACAAGGCTCCTGAATTGGCTGTCAGGAGGTCGATAAGGATGAGCTAGTTTGGTAGGGAGATGACGACTATTATGTTTGAATGCTATTCGGCGGAAGAAAATAAAGATATTGCCCTGTGTGTTTGCGTAGATAGATAGAAACTAGACTGAAATGTAAAATCGCTGAAAGGTTGAAGGCTACAGACGGAGAAAGAGTGTATCTCTGTGTCTACATTTGTGAGGCTGAGAGGATGAGCAGCTTACCTGAATGGAGTACATGATGATCTTAAAGCAGCGCACTGCGAAGGTCTTCCCCTCCCACAGAGAGTGGTTGTCCAAGTGCCTGGAGAGAGGTCAGAGGGATGGCAGGGTAAGACACAGAGAGAGAGGGAGAGAGGGAGAGACAGACAGACAGACAGACAGACAGACAGACAGACAGACAGACAGACAGACAGACAGACAGACAGACAGACAGACAGACAGACAGACAGACAGACAGACAGACAGACAGACAGACAGACAGGAGGATAACTGGACTGGGACCGACTCAAAGATGAGAGAAAGAGTGAGAAAGGCAGTTGAAAAGACAGTGAGATAAATTGAGCCAGCAAAAGACAGTGTTGGATGACTAGAGAGAGAGAGAGAGAGAGAGAGAGAGAGAGAGAGAGAGAGAGAGAGAGAGAGAGAGAGATGGGAGTAGGGGACAGTGTGGCAAGGGAGAGGTGATGAATGAATTAATAAAAGGTGTTATTTACAAGGACAAATCTGTATGGGGGAGGGGTCTGTGGAATCCAGGAGACATGGAAAGAGAGAGGTAGACAGGCAGGCAGGCAGGCAGGCAGGCAGACAGACAGACAGACAGACAGACAGACAGACAGACAGACAGACAGACAGACAGACAGACAGACAGACAGACGGTGGGAGGGTGGACAGACGGGCCAGATCTCACATGAGCCCAGGACTTAAGAGGAGGAGAAAACGCTAACCAAACAAGATGGATGGATGAATAAGCCAGAGAGAGAGAGAGAGAGAGAGAGAGATTAATGGACGGAAGGAATCTGAGAAGGCAACAGTGCCCTTAGGGGAACGATCAGGCCTTTGTAAAGAGCCAGAGACGGATGTTGGAATGGACAAATCAAACGACAGAGGAACAGACAGACAGAATAGAAAGAGAGGACTATATCGACAGGCAGAGACAGGCAGACACATACAAGAGACAGAGACCTACCGAATTACAGAGACAGACAGGCAGACACACACCTACTGAATTACAGAGACAGGCAGACACAGACAGATAGACCCCCAGACAGACAGACGGTGGAGCCTCACATTAGGACAGGGGTGACGGCAGACACAGACAGATAGACCCCCAGACAGACAGACGGTGGAGCCTCACATTAGGACAGGGGTGACGGCAGACACAGACAGATAGACCCCCAGACAGACAGACGGTGGAGCCTCACATTAGGACAGGGGTGACGGCAGACACAGACAGATAGACCCCCAGACAGACAGACGGTGGAGCCTCACATTAGGACAGGGGTGACGGCAGACACAGACAGATAGACCCCCAGACAGACAGACGGTGGAGCCTCACATTAGGACAGGGGTGACGGCAGACACAGACAGATAGACCCCCAGACAGACAGACGGTGGAGCCTCACATTAGGACAGGGGTGACGGCAGACACAGACAGATAGACCCCCAGACAGACAGACGGTGGAGCCTCACATTAGGACAGGGGTGACGGCAGACACAGACAGATAGACCCCCAGACAGACACAGACAGATAGACCCCCAGACAGACAGACGGTGGAGCCTCACATTAGGACAGGGGTGACGGCAGACACAGACAGATAGACCCCCAGACAGACAGACGGTGGAGTCTCACATTAGGACAGGGGTGACGGCAGACACAGACAGATAGACCCCCAGACAGACAGACGGTGGAGCCTCACATTAGGACAGGGTTGACGGCAGACACAGACAGATAGACCCCCAGACAGACACAGACAGATAGACCCCCAGACAGACAGACGGTGGAGCCTCACATTAGGACAGGGGTGACGGCAGACACAGACAGATAGACCCCCAGACAGACAGACAGATAGACCCCCAGACAGACAGACAGATAGACCCCCAGACAGACAGACGGTGGAGCCTCACATTAGGACAGGGGTGACGGCAGACACAGACAGATAGACCCCCAGACAGACAGACAGATAGACCCCCAGACAGACAGACAGACAGATAGACCCCCAGACAGACAGACGGTGGAGCCTCACATTAGGACAGGGGTGACGGCAGACACAGACAGATAGACCCCCAGACAGACAGACAGACAGACCCCCAGACAGACAGACAGACAGATAGACCCCCAGACAGACAGACGGTGGAGCCTCACATTAGGACAGGGGTGACGGCAGACACAGACAGATAGACCCCCAGACAGACAGACAGATAGACCCCCAGACAGACAGACAGATAGACCCCCAGACAGACAGACGGTGGAGCCTCACATTAGGACAGGGGTGACGGCAGACACAGACAGATAGACCCCCAGACAGACAGACGGTGGAGCCTCACATTAGGACAGGGGTGACGGCAGACACAGACAGATAGACCCCCAGACAGACACAGACAGATAGACCCCCAGACAGACAGACAGATAGACCCCCAGACAGACAGACAGTGGAGCCTCACATTAGGACAGGGGTGACGGCAGACACAGACAGATAGACCCCCAGACAGATAGACCCCCAGACAGACAGACAGAGGAGCCTCACATTAGGACAGGGGTGACGGCAGACACAGACAGATAGACCCCCAGACAGACAGACAGAGGAGCCTCACATTAGGACAGGGGTGACGGCAGACACAGACAGATAGACCCCCAGACAGACAGACAGATAGACCCCCAGACAGACAGACAGATAGACCCCCAGACAGACAGACGGTGGAGCCTCACATTAGGACAGGGGTGACGGCAGACACAGACAGATAGACCCCCAGACAGATAGACCCCCAGACAGACAGAGGAGCCTCACATTAGGACAGGGGTGACGGCAGACACAGACAGATAGACCCACAGACAGACAGACAGATAGACCCCCAGACAGATAGACCCCCAGACAGACAGAGGAGCCTCACATTAGGACAGGGGTGACGGCAGACACAGACAGATAGACCCCCAGACAGACAGACAGATAGACCCCCCAGACAGACAGACAGATAGACCCCCAGACAGACAGACGGTGGAGCCTCACATTAGGACAGGGGTGACGGCAGACACAGACAGATAGACCCCCAGACAGACAGACAGATAGACCCCCAGACAGACAGACAGACAGATAGACCCCCAGACAGACAGACGGTGGAGCCTCACATTAGGACAGGGGTGACGGCAGACACAGACAGATAGACCCCCAGACAGACAGACAGACAGACCCCCAGACAGACAGACAGACAGATAGACCCCCAGACAGACAGACGGTGGAGCCTCACATTAGGACAGGGGTGACGGCAGACACAGACAGATAGACCCCCAGACAGACAGACAGATAGACCCCCAGACAGACAGACAGATAGACCCCCAGACAGACAGACGGTGGAGCCTCACATTAGGACAGGGGTGACGGCAGACACAGACAGATAGACCCCCAGACAGACAGACGGTGGAGCCTCACATTAGGACAGGGGTGACGGCAGACACAGACAGATAGACCCCCAGACAGACACAGACAGATAGACCCCCAGACAGACAGACAGATAGACCCCCAGACAGACAGACAGTGGAGCCTCACATTAGGACAGGGGTGACGGCAGACACAGACAGATAGACCCCCAGACAGATAGACCCCCAGACAGACAGACAGAGGAGCCTCACATTAGGACAGGGGTGACGGCAGACACAGACAGATAGACCCCCAGACAGACAGACAGAGGAGCCTCACATTAGGACAGGGGTGACGGCAGACACAGACAGATAGACCCCCAGACAGACAGACAGATAGACCCCCAGACAGACAGACAGATAGACCCCCAGACAGACAGACGGTGGAGCCTCACATTAGGACAGGGGTGACGGCAGACACAGACAGATAGACCCCCAGACAGATAGACCCCCAGACAGACAGAGGAGCCTCACATTAGGACAGGGGTGACGGCAGACACAGACAGATAGACCCACAGACAGACAGACAGATAGACCCCCAGACAGATAGACCCCCAGACAGACAGAGGAGCCTCACATTAGGACAGGGGTGACGGCAGACACAGACAGATAGACAGACAGATAGACCCCCAGACAGACAGACAGACAGAGGAGCCTCACATTAGGACAGGGGTGACGGCAGACACAGACAGATAGACCCCCAGACAGATAGACCCCCAGACAGACAGACAGACAGAGGAGCCTCACATTAGGACAGGGGTGACGGCAGACACAGACAGATAGACCCCCAGACAGACAGACCTCCAGACAGACAGACAGGAGCCTCACATTAGGACAGGGGTGACGGCAGACACAGACAGACAGACCTCCAGACAGACAGACGGTGGAGCCTCACATTAGGACAGGGGTGACGGCAGACACAGACAGATAGACCCCCAGACAGACAGACAGATAGACCCCCAGACAGACAGACAGACAGACAGGAGCCTCACATTAGGACAGGGGTGACGGCGTTCTTGATGTTGCCGTAGGCGGCGCGGCCCAGCAGCTCCCGGAAGCAGCGCTCGGTCAACTCCGCCGGGCTCTCCTTGTCCTTCTCCGACGCCTGCAGGGGAGAGGGGGAGCGACTGGAGGGAGGGGGGGGGGCAGAGGGATCGAGGGAAAGAGATAAAGGGAGAGGTGATGGAGGAGAACGGGGGGATGGAGGAAGTGGCAGAGATGGAGAGAGGATATGGAGATTAATTGAAAGGCTGCTCACACAGAGACTAAACAAACACAGGCAGGGCTGGCTGCTGGCTTCTCTCTCTCTCTCTCTCTCTCTCTCTCTCTCTCTCTCTCTCTCTCTCTCTCTCTCTCTCTCTCTCTCTCTCTCTCTCTCTCTCTCTCTCTCTCTCTCTCTCTCTCTCTCTCTCTCTCTCTCTCTCTCTCTCTCTCTCTCTCTCTCTCTCTCTCTCTCTCTCTCTCTCTCTCTCTCTCTCTCTCTCTCTCTCTCTCTCTCTCTCTCTCTCTCTCTCTCTCTCTCTCTCTCTCTCTCTCTCTCTCTCTCTCTCTCTCTCTCTCTCTCTCTCTCTCTCTCTCTCTCTCTCTCTCTCTCTCTCTCTCTCTCTCTCTCTCTCTCTCTCTCTGCCATTTGCCTGCAGTGACATACAAGGGATTTTGGTGCAAACCTGTTTGCAGTGTGTGTGTGTGTGTGTGTGTGTGTGTGTGTGTGTGTGTGTGTGTGTGTGTCCAAGCATACACGAGGTCCGGGCCTTCTTTAGTCTCATGCATAGTTAAAGGCCACTGCCTTAACACTGTGGCGCCCTTTAAGCCTCTCCTCAGGTGGGCCAGCAACCAGATCATTTATTAACAACATCTCTCCCTCTCTAACTCTCTCTCCCCCTCCCTCCCCCTCTCTCTCCTATCGCTAATTGGCGGAGTCATGCTGTACATTGCACCGCTTCATTTGAGCCGGAAATCAAACCCCATGTAAATCCCACAGTGCAGAAAACGACTCCAATCATTCCAACAGAACGTAAAGCTAACTTGTATTAGCTAATTCTTTACTGGTACGATTCTTTTCGTATAAGCATATGAAAGGGCATTTTTATTTGACTTAACAGGCCCTTTCCCAATACCAAATACAGTACAGTCTGAGCCTAGAGTACCAGTCAAAAGTTTGGACACACTTTCCCATTCACCTTTGATTGGTACTGTATATACAAGGAGAATGATGAAGTCTCAAAGCCTTCCGGCTTCAAAGTCTAAAACACATTAGGAGGTTTAGTCTGGAATTAGTCCAACTCAAGCCCACTGTGGAACTTGATGTACCCTGGTAAACTTCTAAGTTAATTAAAAAAGAGAGGGTTGAGGTGTGTGTGTGTGTGTGTGTGTGTGTGTGTGTGTGTGTGTGTGTGTGTGTGTGTGTGTGTGTGTGTGTGTGTGTTAATCAGCTGAGAGGCCAGATGGGCTGCCCTTTCTGGTCGTCTCTGCGGCCTGTGTTAATTGGCTGAGCGGCAGCGTGGGAGCTCAGCCATGCCGGTATCAAACAGAGGTTCCAGATCTGAGACAGTGTGGCAGGCTGGAACGGTATTCGATATTCGGTATATTTTCTCATGGTGTACTTGAGTCACCCCCCCCCCCCCCCCCCCACACACACACTTTTCTTTCTGCACTCAGCTTCTACACATCGCACCCCCTTTCTTTGTACTCCTGTTCTTTCTCTCTCCTCTCCTCTCCCCCCCTCCTCTCTCTCTCCTCCCCCCTCTCTTTTGCTTTTCTTAGCATTGACGTCAATGTGATCCAGGGAGCATGTGGAAACCTGCCCAGAGTACCCCCTCCTCCCCTCCTACTCCTCCCCCCTCCTCCTCCCCTCCTACTCCCCCCCCCCCCCCCCCCCCCCTCCTCCTCCTCCTCCTCCTCCCCCCTCTGTCTGCTTAATTCACTCTATCCACACATCAGTCATCCAAATGGCAGCGTCTCCTCTCCCCATCGTCTCCTTAAAGGCACAACCCTTTCCGTGCCCTCGTGCTCCCACAAGCGTCGGACTTGGCTCCAGTTCTCGGTCTCTCTCCCTTTCCTGGTTGCCGGACGCTTCCGGGTGGGCGTGGCGTTTGGAGTGAGGGGGGGGCTGTCAGTGGGATCAGTCAAAAGGAGGATGAGGGTGATGAAGAGTGGCGCGGGCGAGTCGGCCGACTACGTCGACAGCAACGTGACCTAGGCCAGCACACACACACACACACACACACACACACACACACACACACACACACACACACACACACACACACACACACACACACACACACACACACACACACACACACACACACACACACACACACCCCCGGCCCCCCTCCCCGAAGGACTAATCTTTAGTTTCTCCAGGGCATGACGATAAAGAGGGCAGCACGTTACACTCTCTGTTTGCACAGTAAATGTGTGTTTGCACTGCAAATTTGAGTGTGCCTTTGCATGTTTGTGTGTTGTGTTTGTGCAGGGAAATAGCAACTTCCTGTGGAGACACCAAAGCGGTGATCCCTCCGGTCTGCTAATCGTCCATCGGACTTAAAGCGGGTCGACGATCGAAATCCGATCTTATCGGTTATATCTGACTTTGCTTTCCAGGACGTCGACGGCGCGCTTTCTATGTCAGAACCAGATCATTCATAAACCTCTACACACACACCAAAATGGCGTCTCGCTCACTCTTAATCGTGAAGGCCTCGTGGCAGCCCCCAGAGAAAGCTGGGGGGCTATCAGGCCGACCCGACGGTAGGTTCACCCCTGACCCAGCCACCTGTCAATCACAGCCCGGCGGGGCGGCGCGCACACCTCTCTGCCTCCCAGCGCTGCGTGCGTGCGTCGGGGCAGAAAGGGTCGCGCGGGGCGCCGTTGACCTCTCACCTCTCGGTGCCCTCGCCACTCTGCAGGTTGAAGAGCAGCGACGGCACGATCTTGTCCATGTGCTGCGGGTCCCAGATGTTGGCCTGCAGCTCATCGTTCACAGTCTTCCTCACCACTCCCTGGAGGCCCTTGATGCCCGCCATGCGGATCCTGGGAAGACACGGCCCCGCAACAGGGTTGGTTTTCAGGTGAAATGTATGGTCATTCTTTTTGGCCACGAACGTGTGTGACACGGACACCCATTACAGGTGACGCAGCAACGGGGCGCCCCGGTGGCTAAAGCGCAGCGGCCCGGGGTTCGAGCCCGGCCCGGGGCCCTTTGCTGCATGTCCTCCCCTCTCTCTTTGCCTACTTTCCTGTCTGCCTGCTGTCCTATCAACAAAACATAAAAATGCCGCCCAAAAAAAGATCTTAAAAAAATAAAAAAAGATAACAAAAACATATTTTGTGTGAATATATCGCTTATTAAAAACTGAAATACCTTACATAGTGTCAGTGTAGTTGCTCCCTGTAACATCTATGCCCATTTTGTTTACAAGCATATGCTAAGAACTTGAACCCAAATCTTAAATTATAAGAAAGGGGCCCTGAAAGAACAATACAACTGGTGAACAAATAAGTTCAAAATAAGTCAAATAAGAGTACTTTGAGCACTATTTAATTTAATCTTAATAGAAATGTATGCAACAGCCAAAGTCCTTAGGACAGCAAAAACATTTCTGGAAACAGTGAGCTGAAAACAACCACCCATGACCACTAGGGGCTGGTTTCCCAGACACAGATCAAGCCAAGTCCTGGACTAAAAAACAATGAAGAATCTCAACTGACACCGAGACTTAACCTAGGACTAGGCTTAGTCTGTGTCCGCGGGAGACCGGCCCTGTGTGTCCAGCTTGGTCCCACTCACTTGGTGCGGACGTCCGGGTCCTCGAAGCTGGAGTGGCACATCTCGCTGAAGCGCGACACGAAGAAGTCGTAGCTCCGGTGATAGGACGCCGTGTCCTCCTCGATGTTGGCGAACTTCACAAACTGAGGAGAGGGAACCGGAGAGAAGCACAGCTGAAACACACCGCGTTTCCAAGTTCAAACCAGGCCTACGAAGCCACAGTTTCACGTAACCAGTGCCGGTGGTTTAATAAACATGCACACGCAATTCATCCATCCTGTGATAGATTGAGTGCAGCAAAAATCTAAGCAAGGAAAGAGAAGAGGAAAAAAAAAATTGTGACATTAACACAGCTAAATGGAATGCCAGGCCTAGCTTTTTAATCCAAAATGTCACCCTTTAAACTCCCAACGCCTTAGCTTTTGGCTTCACACCACCTCCGAGTTAGCGCGTTCACAATTGGCTTCTTATCACTTGCACGGAGGACTCTGCCTGAAGCCAGCCCGACATGCTAAACGCCGTTTTAGAGGCCTAACTACAGCCTTGGCGATTGGAAAAACAAGTCTAGATGGCGGATGCGTGAAATAAAAAAAAACAACGGCGCCCGATGAAGCTCCCGATGCCTCGGAGAGCGGCTGTTGTCCACGGCGATCCTCCAGTGAAACGGGACAGAAACGGTACTGCCTCGTTGCATCGGTGGTTCTCAAACTGTGGGGCACGGCCCCTAGGGGGGCGCGAGGTATTGCAAGGGGGGGGAATAGATTATTTATTGTTTTTTATATATATTGTTTTTTATTGAACATCACTGATTAGTATTAATAGAAATGGATTGGATCAACCACGCGGCACAGGGCCGGGACAGATGTGCTGCCAGCTAGTTAGGACAGCGACACAGGGCAAGGCCGGCCACACACACACACACACACACACACGCGCGCGCGCACACACGCACGCGTGCACACGCGCAACAATGTGACTTTGGCCCTTCCGGCTGGTGACAACAAATAGTAGTTAAATTACTCCGGGACGACCAGGCTACGCTAAACAGCTTGTTCGCTACATTACGCTGCTAGTAAAACAACAATGAACTGTAGCGGCTTTTAAAGATTGGGAAGGGTCAACGATTTTATTGGGAAGGGTCAACATTTTGTATTTCCTTATTAATACATGGGACCTTGGATGGTAACTTGAAGGCATGTCTTGCGAGGGCACTTAAAATATCCAAAGTAGGGGTGAAAAGATGACTCGAATGCATTACAGCCGCCACGGTCTAACTGCTTGTTTTGTAGAGACCAGCTGCACTCACAGAGTTGGTGCCCAGGATCTGGAGGTTAGGCTTGTCCGACTCCAGCAGCTTGCGGACCATCTTGAGGAAGCTCTCCACGAACAGGTTGATGCTCTGGCAGTGGCAGGCCATCAGCAGCTGGTCCAGCGCCTCCATGGCGATGCACACGTACCTGAGGAAGGTGGCGGGCCGCTTAGAACACACTGCTTAAGGGCGTGGGGCTTTCTAAGAGCCCTAGATCACTGCATCACGGCTGTGTGACTTGAGTTTGAAGTTCGCCCCCCCAAAAATATGTACATTTTATTGTCAAATGGGGGGGGGGGGGCATCTTCGATACCAAATCGTGAACAGTTTCCCAGATTCACTAATAGTTGGAGAGGAAATACTTCTTATTTGAAATGTGAGCTCATTTTGTCAACTTCACAATTTACACCTAGGGGAGTTATTGTGAGCATGGTTGAAAATCAACAGAAAGAACGCCTCACAATCGCTTCAAAAGTAAGCTTCAATATGACTATAAAACATAAATAGACACTCAAGCTTCAAATGCGATGACAAATATGTCCTAACCACGACAGGCAGCAGTCACGTCTTTATGGGGGCCGCTAAGTAATCAGCGAGTCGATAATCCGTTTGGCATTTCTTGGGCCGCTGTTACCCTTTGACCCTGTGACATTCCACCCCCGGGTGCAAAGGGACAGGCGGAGCTCACCCATATCTGTGTCGGGCCACGTCCCGAGAGAGCCGCTCGGACAGATAGGCCCCGATACGGTCCAGCTTCTCCGGGGCTGACAGGGCGTAGAAGGTCAGCTTTTCCATGTTGGCCTTCACCAGCCCGTCCTTGTGATGGAGAAAAAGGAGGAGAGGAAGAAAAAAAAGAAAAGAAAAAAAGAGAGAGAGGCTAGTGGTTAAGATAGTTTGCTGTGTTGAAGGGGAGAACAGATATTTTATAGCTCCCGACAAACAGGAGGCAACCACAAAAGTTCTTAAACACTGTCTTTAACACCTACACTCACGTCTTTGCAGAAGTTCGAACAGGAGCGAACTTTGAGGACTCGAAGCATAACTAGATCACTGAGAGCAATATCCTCTTCCCCCTTGACCCACTTCCCTGTGCTCTGCAGAGAGCTCGAGAGCTAAAAGCATCTGGAGTCCACCGAGATCCTATTTACATTCAGACGGTCCAAACCACGGATTTGAAATATCACCGACATTAAGGCCCGGACGGAAAATGTGCCAGCCTCAATGTCTCTGCTGTACACACGGCTTCACAGGCTAAAGCCTTGAATCGTTTTGGTCGTAATAAAGCCTGCTATTATGTAAACACATTACACACTTCATGACTCAGGATTTTTCTAAAATGTTATGAAGGTCTGGCTGTGCCCGTACTAACAAACACACACACACACACACACACACACACACACACACACACACACAATAAAGAAATATTCTCATCCTCCTCCACAAATAAACAAGGTCTTTGTGACCCATCTATCAAATTTTCCGCTTGATATCTCTGACAGCACCCAAAATAACTGGGAGAGAGGGCAAAAATATTCTTAGTCTTCAGTCATATACCTCTTCAAGTTTTACTAACAATAACTATTCTAAACCACTCCATCTAGGCTGCTCCACCACTCAAAGGTACCGTCCAAATGTTATTTTCCCCCTTAATTCTCCTTTGTATCATTTCTCGAATCAGTTCGGCGGACAGAATTGACGCCGCCGATTCAGCGAGAGCCTCAGCAGTAGGACGACGTGAACGAAACGAAACAGAAACTTGGCCCACTCACCTCTGGGTCCTCTGGGAAGATGTTGTCCACCAGCCTCTTGTAGCGGGGCCTCAGCGCCCCACAACAGCCGCATACTCCTAACAAAAAGAGAACAAGACAAACAGGGCCAGGCCGGGGGTCATTCATCATGTGCACGGCAGGGCCCTTGAGAAAGCACACCGTCTAGTCCGGCACAGGAGATCGGGGTGAGGGAGGGTAGGGGGGGGGAATCATGGTTGACAGGGTGGCATGAATACAAACAGCACGGAGATTAAGGCCGTGAGGAGACATTCATCATTCAGGTACTGGCCACAGAGATGCTTGGCAAGGCCACAGAAAGACTACACTTTTTTCTTCTTTTACTTCTGCCACGCAATTTCTTCCTTCGTACAAACGCACCTCATCCTATTTTCTGATTAGAGACGCGAAAGAGAAGGCTTTGTTCGAAGGTGGTCGGGCTCACGCACGCACGCACGCACGCACGCACGCACGCACGCACGCACACACGCACACACGCACACACACACACACACACACGTCAACAGCGGGCAAAGGCCTTCGCTGGGTGACACTGGCAAGCACAAGCCCCCGCTGAGCTCAAACACACGGGAGCAAGCGGGGGCGCGGTGAGACGCCAAGCGCTCGGCCGGACTGTGTGTGTGGGGGGGGGGGGGGGTAGGAGAAGAGAGCCGGGGCCGCTAGTGAGAGCTGGCGAGCGGATTGGTGGAGGGAACTCAGCAGTGATGACTCATCAGGGGCTCCTGGAGGAGTGAGGACACTGGACGATAACCCCAAACACAAATGGATCGACTGACCAGGACTCAGACGTCTCAGACTCATTTTGAGATGCGCCTTCAACCTTTAACCCAAACGAAGTCTTGAACAGATTATAGACACCTGCATAAAGTCAATAACCATTGCTCGGTCACTCAATATCTGATTTTAGACAATATTATGTATACTAATATATTTTGGGGCGTCTGCATGAGACTGTGACAGTTAAAGCCATCAGACAGACATCGGTCTATATGGAACGGAAGAGCAGCAGCAGGCCATCTCTTCTCCCCCCTTTACATGCTATTCATAGTCTTCCTGTTCTCCCCCCTTTACATGCTATTCATAGTCTTCCTCTTCTCCCCCCTTTACATGCTATTCATAGTCTTCCTCTTCTCCCCCCTTTACATGCTATTCATAGTCTTCCTCTTCTCCCCCCTTTACATGCTATTCATAGTCTTCCTGTTCTCCCCCCTTTACATGCTATTCATAGTCTTCCTCTTCCCCCCCCTTTACATGCTATTCATAGTCTTCCTCTCCCCCCCCCCCCTTTACATGCTATTCATAGTCTTCCTCTTCTCCCCCTTTACATGCTATTCATAGTCTTCCTGTTCTCCCCCCTTTACATGCTATTCATAGTCTTCCTGTTCTCCCCCCTTTACATGCTATTCATAGTCTTCCTCTTCTCCCCCCTTTACATGCTATTCATAGTCTTCCTGTTCTCCCCCCTTTACATGCTATTCATAGTCTTCCTCTTCTCCCCCCTTTACATGCTATTCATAGTCTTCCTCTTCTCCTCCATCATTTCAAACACTAACGAGTCGTCTCCTCCTTTTCCCCTCTCTTCCCCCCCCCCCTTTACATCCCTCCCTCGGTGACTTGGCCCGGGGCCCAGGAGGGGGTGCCACCGTTGACGTGATGAAGGGGGGGTTGGTGACGGCGAGCGGAACGGGGAAAAGGGGGGTGGGGGGTGGGGGGGGTAAGGGGGGCACGGCCTGGATGAGATGAGTCACGGCAAGGCGCCATGCGCGCACGTCCTCCAGGAAGCCTGCACCAATCAGGAGGAAGAGGTTTAGGATCTAGAGTGGGAAGAGGTGTGTGTGTGTGTGGGTGTGTGTGTGTGTGTGTGTGTGTGTGTGTGGGTGTGTGGGTACAAAATGCTTCTGCTGGTTGACAAATACTGTTTAAAAGGGGGCTGGAGGCTCCACGTTGCGTTTCTGCTGACAAGATAATACCGTGAATTAGCGAAGGTTTATTATAGTTGGGGAGGGAAGCACGTAGGCGGGTTGGCAAGCGCTTATTATAAAGGCCAAGTTAACGGCAGGAACGGGGGAGAGGCGGCCAGCGGTGGGCGGGTGACGCGTCTTCGACAGCCGGGCCGTGGAGGCAGAGCACAGCCGGGGGTCTCCCGCTGTCCGTCCGTCCGTCCGTCCGCCCACCCCTCGGCTGTAAACACACGGCGCCCCTACGGCTGGACGCCACGTTCCTCCACCGACGCACCATTTAGACGGGTCCCAAAGGAGGACAAGAAAGGGCCAGACGGAGGGAAAGGAGGGTGGTTATTGAGGTCCAATGGAAGTCTGTTTTTCGGCGTTTCGTGAGACGGAGCGGCCTGACGTTGGTTGGTTGGTTTCCGCGGCGGCGGGCGGCTGTGTGTAGACCGAGCACGTTGCTGGTAATGTAAGGCGTGTGGTTGTGTGTGTCTACATACGGGTAGGAGGGTGCCATCCCAGCCCCCCCACTGTGACCGCCACGGTAGCTAATCACAGGGGCCTTTGCTGGCTGTGTGAATTGACCAACTACGTTACCCAGTTACCCTGGCCTCCCAGCTCAACCAAATAGCCCAAAAAAAAACAGAGAGAGAGAGAGAGAGAGAAAACAGATGGCAAAAGGAGGTTATAAGAAAGAAGAGTAAAATCTATACTGAATCGTCTCGATAGATGCATTTATCAGCGCTTGAACAAAGAGGGCATGCATCTCTCTTCTCAAACAGGGGCACTAGAAGAGAAAATTGTTCATGGCGCCTGTGACCTACAAGCCACGGCAGAAGGGACGCCAACACACCAAAGCAGAAGTGGCCCCCTGGGTATCTAACACGCTGTGAGTCAGAGCAGGGAGATGCATTTTGGATCCTAATGCCATGGCAATGTGGGGAGGGTGGACAGACGGACAACCACACATGCGCACGCACACGCCCCCGTCCGTCCACCCACACACACACACACACACACACACACACACACACACACACACGATTATTTCCAAAGGGTGTTTGCCTGTAATGGTGTCTGGACTGCGTTTGCTCACATTCCCACAACACATGCCACCCTGTGACCAAACTAAGCAGCTTTGAGACAGCAGGGCCAGATATGACACCGGGTGATGAGCTGTCTTGCTTATGACACGGCCTCCAATTGTCTCTGTGCGTGTGTGCCTCTATATCCTCTCAGGGCACAGCCAGGTATTTAATTGAGGAAACGAAATAGACTCGATTAAGCTGTACGATATCCATACACTATTACAGTATCTTTGGAAAAAGCACGCTCGGCAGGAAAGCTTCCCTACTTTCTTCTCTTTTCTGCTGGCTTTTAACAGCCGCACAGCGACAACACCAAAATGGTTTCAGAAAAAGTGAAAAGAGTGTTCACTGACGTTGGCTGGATCAGCAGCACGCCCTTTGACATGGGACTATGCAGAGTGGACATGGGCCACACTCTCACACACATAGGAGAGGTCTGGATGAAGCCTGTGGCCCCGCATACCGTGCGAGGAAAGACGCGTTCACATGCCGATGCAGAAGACTCTACTCAACCACAGTGCGAGGGGTACTCTAGACACACACACACACACACACACACACACACACACGAGACACGAACACACACACACACACACACACACACCCAGCACTAGCGTTTTTAATCAGTCAACAACCTCACCCTTCTCTCCTCTGCTCACCCAGACGCACATAAATGCTATCACCTGTGCCAATCAAGCATCTGCTGTGTGCCTGTCATGATGAGCAAAAAGCATGGCACCCTTCAGGGGGATTACGCAAGAAAGAGAACAGGCTCGTTTTCAGTTATTTTTACATCCGCAAAGCGCAGGCCAAAGCGTTGCTAAATCTGTCTGTTCGCACGCTTTCCCGCCTGCCATGCGCAGGTGAAGGGAGGAGAGGACAGAAGCGGTTTGAGAAAATAGCAGGGATGGCGTGACAAAAAAAAAAACTCTATAAGTGGCCAGAGCCCATATCTGCCATCTACCAAGAACAGTATGAATCACAACACGACAAGGACATCAAATATATCACAGCCCCAAAAAATCGAATAAACGTATTCAAACATGTCATGTTAACACACCAAATCCAATCCCTAGTGGGTGAGATAAAGTGTAGCCTACACGCTGGGAATCACGGTACCCCACGCATGAACACGACCCACCTTCGTGATTCATAGCCAGCCCCCCCCCCCCCAGCCTGCGTCACAGTCAGTCAGGACTCTGAACTACTACAGTCAGTCACTCAATGCTGCACTGCCACCCACTCGGCATGAGCGCCATCTATCACTTAGGGGGGGGGAGGGGTTATAACCCAGACCTGAGAGTCTAAGGACAACAAGGAGAGACGGAAAGTCAACTTCATCGACCCTTGTTCTTTCAATGCAACGGCAAGTAGTTACAAAAAAAATAAAATCTAAAGGCAACGTTGAATAGATAAGCAATCTGTTCAAGAAGAAGAAAAAAAAATATGTAGAGGAACTAGTTCAGTTTCCTGAAGTCTGGCATAACAGTCCAACGTCAAGACCACAACATTTCAAGTGTTTTTCCAAATTCAGGGTTAAAACACAAACATACAGGGAATCTAAAGTACCCTCCCTAACGAAGATGACAAGTTCCATTTCAGGAAACCGAAGTGGTAGTTAGAAGTGGAAATAAGACTCATACGTATTTACCGTAAATAAACATATCCAACAGAGCACCTTCTTGAACTTCTAAACAGCAGAGCAGAGTTTTATATAAGAGTCAAGTCAATGACTGCCTCCGTGTGTATGACAGACAACGACTTCATAGCACAGCAGTGGGTCTGCCACAAGGACGATAAAGAGACCCATCTATGTTAGGAATCCTGGAAAACTGGCTCTACCGCGAATGTTTTGCTTCACGCTCTCCAAAGACAGACTCACACAAACGAGAATGCAGAGAGAGGAGTATTCCTCATTCTTACCGTACATCGATCGCGATGCTGATGTTTCTCACTAATGATGCCTGTAGCCGCGCCGTCTCGGCCACTCACACACACGTAACGTTGTGGCAGTTAAGCAGCGGAAATTACACGCACAATATCACGGACACAGATGCACGCTGGCTTGAACCGCTTCACTCTCCAAGACGTGCACAAACACACGCAGAGTGAGACTGGTGCAGAGCCTCGCTGCCTCTCTCGCTAAGGGGAATTACACACTGGTGCGCGCATGCACTTGAGCAGCGTCAGGGCACAGCGTGTTGTGATGACCTTGGATTTTCTAGTTTGCACTCGCCAAAGCATTTGGCCTCGAGAATAACACTGATTACAGCCACACAGCACGGCTTCTTTCCAATCAGCCCCAGCAAGCGAAGGTTGGGGGGGAAAGAGCGCGACGGGAGCTCACCACAGGGGCAGTGAGCGACGTCCTCCCAACCGCACATTGCCTTCCTCTCTTTTGACTTCTCACCACCTACTTTCAAGTCGGACTCTTCCTCGAATTTCTTCCATTAATCTGTACATTTTCTTCCCGTCCAACATATTACCTCGGTGTTTCCCTCTTTAGCTTTGCTTCAATTCATTTCTCTGTTCTTACAACGCCGAAGCCTGCTTTTTAAGACAGCTGACCTCCGACAAGCTCATTTAAAAAAAGGTATTTGAGTGCCTGGGCGTCCGACATACTGCAGTAACTGCTTTCTACAAATCAGTAACATTTCCAAAGTCCTGAAATTGAACCTCTATTGAAAAAAAACAGCCTAGCTGCTTCAATAATTACCAACAGACCTTCAAACCATCCCTGCCCTTTCAAAGGTAAAATAATCGAGAAAGTTGTTTTCCAACAACTGAATGATTTCATAGTCTCCACTGGCTGTTATGACACCTTCCAATCAGGATTTCAAGCTTCATAGCACTGAAACTGCTTTTAAATTACATCCATTGGAACAGACTGGGGTTGACATCCATAATGGTGTTATTGGATCTTAGCAATGCTTTTGATACTGCGGACCTTAAAATACTTCTAGAAAGATTAAGTGGGTTGGACTGCCCAGAAAGGTCTTAAACTAGTTCATGTTGTATCAAGAAAACAGGAACTAGGCTACTTTGTATCGATTGGTAACTACATATCTGAACTAACAAATAATACATGTGGAGTCCCCCAGGGGTCAATTTTGGGGCTTCCTCTATTGGCTTCCGCTAGGCCAATTTATGTGAAATAATAATATCGCCTACTACAGGTATGCAGACAACACTCAAATATGCACAGCTTTTCCACCAAATGACCACCGTGCTATAGAATCTCTGTGGCAGTCCATGGAGCAAGTCAATGTCTGGATGTGGCCGAATTTCCTTCAGCAACATAAAGAAAAACCGGAGGCAATTATCTTTGGCGCTAAAGAGGGAAGGCTATACGTTAGCACAGACCTTGAGTCCATGTCTCTGAAAAACTAAGGGACCAAGGACATTTCAAACCGCCACATAAACTTGGTAATAAAAAATCAGCATACTATCACCTCAAAAACATAGCAAGAATATGAGCACTCATGTCCCAACAAGACTTAGAAAAACATATTCATGCACTTATTACCAGTAGGAACAGACTATCGTAAGGGTCTTTTCTCAGGTATTCCTAAAAAAGAGCCTAGACGTCTGCAGCTTGTTCAGAACGCTGCTGCTAGACTATTTACAAAGACCCCAAAAATATGAACATATTTCATATGCATATTTCACACCAGCTCCCTGGGTCATGGATTGGATTTTAAAATACTGTTGCTCACCTATGAGTTACAAAATAATTTGGAGCCAAAATGCATTAAACATGCTAATTGAGTATGGACATTTGAGAGCCCTCAAGTCATCTGGGACAGGTCTCTTCCCAGTTAGAACTAATAAAAAAGGTGATGTAGTGTTCAGCTATGCAACAAATAGCTGGAACCAACTTCCAGAAGATCTGGTACTAGCTCTAAGTCTGACTACTTTTAAATCCAGGTTAAAAATGTATATGTTCTTGGTTGCTTTTTGCTGAAATGTTCCTACATAGCAATTTAGTTTATATTATTAGAATTGTTTTTATTCATTTATTACTATTTTATTCCTGCCTTGTATGTTTCTGCTGGTTTTAGGTAAATCACATTGAATTGACTATGTGTATGAAATGTGCTATATAAATACATTTGAATAGATTTTATATGGATAGACTAAAGTTGGAGAGAGTAAGTGTGTGTGTGTGTGTGTGTGTGGGGGGGGGGGGGGGGGGGGGGGGGGGGGGGGGTCACAGGAGCGTGGCGATGATGGGACCTACCCTTGCCAACACGATGATCCAGTAGGGTGCGGCAGTCCAGTGCCAGCCTCTGAGAGGCCGGGAGATCAGGCGAGGGCAGGGGCATGACCACACCCAAACACACACACACACACACACACACACACACACACACACACACACACACACACACACACACACACACACACACTTGCTTGTTCACGATCAAGCACAAACTTGCTTTCAAAAACCCTTTAGTCCACACTCAGCAAAAAAAAGACATGCACACACAACCTTTTATGGTAAGCAAACCAATAGGATATATTATACACTAACCAAAGTGGAATGTTAAATAATGTGAAATTAATCTATCACTCAGGGCTCACAGCAAACTCTGGTGTAACCACCCACACACACAAAACAAATATATAAAGCAATATAAACAAAAGGCTAATATGAAAGAAGTCATTCACCACCACCAGTCAAGTCCGAAATGGACGGAGCACACCCTTCCACACAGACACTCTCAGATACGTCAGCACAGCATCCACTCGCCTTCCAAACCATTCAAGTTTGTGGGCAAGCTTTCGCAGAAACTCACTCCGACGCTACAGGCCTCTGGCGGAAGTAATAGCTTCTCTGTCTCTGAATCACTGTGGCGAGGTTCCGCAGCTAGCCGACAAACTATGGTTAAAGAACAGCCTGGGAGCATTGCAGTTAAGAGCGAGATTAGCCCCTTTATAGCTCTCTCTCTCTCTCTCTCTCTTCTCCTCTCTCTCTCGTATCTCTCCCTTCTCGCTCTCCTCTCATCTCTCGCTCTCAGTCTCCGTCTCTCTCTCTCTCTCTCTCTCTGTCTCTCTCTCTCTCTCTCTCTCTCCTCTCTCTCTCTCTCTCTCGCTCTCTCTCTCCGTCTCTCTCTCTCTCTCTCCTCTCTCTCTCTCTCTCGTCGGCTCTCTCTCTCTCTCTCTCTCTCTCTCCTCTCTCTCTCTCTCTCTCTCTCTCTCTTCTCTCTCTCTCGGCTCTCTCCTCTCTCTCTCTCTCTCTCTCTCTCTCTCTCTCTCTCTCTCTCTCTCGTCTCTCATTAATAAACATCTCACTAACACAATGGGTCTCACTATCCACCCTCTGTCCCGCTGGGAGAAAGAGAGGGTTTGATAGAACCAGAGCAGAGTGACCGAGAGAAAGACAGCCCATAGTGAGAGAGAGACACTGAGTGAGCAGCCTTTCAGATGCTTGGCTGGAGGTTGGAGGAATTCAGTCACCAGTCCTCCGCCACACACGAACAAAATGTTGGACAATGTTGTCTTGATCCAATCCTCACCAGGTCAATGTTTGCACTATTTTTGACAATATCTGTCGATTAGGTGACTAGAACTTCAAAAAAAAAAAAGTTATTGGAAAGCTGGAGATGGGTGCCAACCATTGATAGGCTCCTCCTCGTTTCTGACTAGGAGGATGAAGTATCGTGATATGATGAAAGCATTGACATCTAATAGTTGCCAAGCAAGCCAATATATGAGGTCACATGCTGACAGAGAAAGCACCTGGAACATGATGTATTTAATGTTGTAAGTAAGTGATCAAAATGTATTTGACATTGATACTGTATATTTTCCACTACAAGGCATACAACGTTATGTGCGACTCAATTCCATATAGTTCATGGGTCTTATAGGTTAAAAAGCATGCACACATTTACACAAAACATACATGTAAAACGAAAACAATACACATAAGCCTTCACTCCACAAACACAACCCCTCCCTGCTGTGATGCATTATTGATTCGATTTAGATTATGTGATTGACTAAGACTTTTTTTTAGCCAGTCAGATGTGTTTAGACCTTAAGCATAGATTTCCTGGTGCCTGATGCAACTAGCTAGCTGCAGGAATCACCAACCTGTCATGCTCAAGTCCAGTTCCCCAATCACCAGGCGTCGTCGCTCTTCCTATTTAAAAGAAGGGGGGGAACCCCCGTCCCCAATCTCTCTGCACTCTGGGCAGTCACCGAAGGTGGAGGAAACCCCAGGATATTCTTCGGGCCCGTGAGGCGAATATATTAGCTGAAAGTTTAATTAAAAGACAAGACATTTTTAAGGCAAAGCAAAAAGTAACGCATACACAGCAGCACATCCTATATTATTACTTGCGAACAAAATTAGCAAAATCCATTGATTGCAGGGGTTTTTTCGGTCCCTGCCTTACCTAATGTTAGCACTATCATACAGTTAACAAGCTAATAGTACCCACGCTAGCTAATTGGTCTAAAGCATTTGAAAGGAACTAAATCAATGTTCAGCTTAAGGAATCGTTTTCATATGACAATGGGACCTATAATATTTACGACATTGCAATAACAGCCAATTATTAATACTAATGTTGGCTAGCCAGTTAGCTAGCTAAATAATACATTTTATTAACCTCGCGATACGACGCCTCTGTTAAGTTAACGCGTTCCTTACCAACAATCGGATGTTTACAGACTGTGTTGTCATGACTGGTTTAATGTTAGTCTCTCAACAAGGACTACCCATCAAACATTAACCAGCTAGTTAAATTAACTTATGCTAGATAGTTGGCTGACTGACCGTATTAGTTATTGTCGGTTAGCTAACCTGGTCAAACCTGCTAGCTATGTCGTTTCGTCTCATTATTTAGCAGTCAAGGTGAGGAGTATTGCAGCACTACTGCCAGAAACCTACCTAGTAACGACCGAGTACTCACCATTAACCGGTAGATAAAAGATGGGTATGCTTAGCTCAAGGGTGATCCAACAAATCTAGAAAGAAAGATTGAGTAGCTAACGTTAGTTATCAACTAGCTCGCCAGCTAGTCTGGTGGTCCTGTGTTAGTCATTTATTATCTGACTAGCTGTAGCCAGTAGTGCCTGCGCAGAAGCCCAAATAGAGCTACTATCTAAAATGAGAAAATGTTCGAATCTATAATATGCAACTACCTAATTTGGTAACGCACTCTATGAGTCTATTGTGGCCCACAAACTAACATAACTGTTGATTTCACTGTCAATCCTTTGTTATGGAACTTAATGTTAAGTTAAAGCATTAATGTGTTGGCTAAGGCATGTTTCTACATTAATTACATGATAGTCAAATACTTGTTTATATTATTTTACATCAGTCTTGATAAGTCTAGAGAAGGTGAAATTACACAACAGCAAAATGTTTTTTGACCAGTTTTTGCAATTTTTGCATTTTCAAATATCTTTGTGTGTGTGTGTCTACTGTATATTTACACACACACACACACACACACACACTATATATATATATATATATATATATATATATATATATAGTATATGTATATATGAAACACATTGCCCTCGTGATTCACAGTATGGTCACTATGATAACATCTGCAGGCCCTTCGACCACAACTGTGGGACTCCAGCCCGCTTCAATGCAGCGCTTTTCAGGACAATGGCTGGGGTTAAAATTACCTTTGGGTCCACTAAAGGAACGATGTCAATGCATTTGTGGCCTAAGAGTTTCCTCAGATAGGGCATGTGTGACGCTATATTTATGAAATATATTACACAATATATTTGCAGGAAAGAGGCTTTCACTCATAGAACACTATCTCTATGATCCCACCTGTCCGGTAGCAACTTAATGAAAATACTGACTCTCTGTACCTGGACCAGCCTAGTGGTCGAGCTGCAAGCGACATAGTTGCTGCCCACTATTCTGGTTAATCTCCCCCTTGCTGTATGCTGAATGGAAGCGACATAGTTGCTGCCCACTATTCTGGTTAATCTCCCCCTTGCTGTATGCTAAATGGAAATGTACACACAACCACAAAGTAAATTGTTTCAATAAAGGTCTTTATTTTTACTCTATTCTTTGTCCAGTAATGAACTTTGAAAAATGACCAATTTGTTCGTACACATGTTAAAGTTGCATGCATCATTACAAGGGACAGAGGTTATTAATATGGTCACACATACCAGCTGCTTATCAAGTAAATTAATGCCCTTTCACCATCGTCCTCATGTCATGCTCTCAGTTTGTAATTTTACAATGTATGTAGCCGTGATACCAGGCTTTTACAGTATGCTTTATGTACAACCCTGTAAAATGAGTTGTGTAAACCAGGCACTAAAGTTGGGCATAGTCCTAATCACAGCCAGCACTGAAATATCAACATCACTTCTCCACTGCTACCTAAAGTAGCACCAGCAGCTGAGTTGGTGGTCTGCTGGGTCATGCTAGGGGTTAAGAAAAAAGGTAAAATAAGATATAAATAAACACACCTAATTAGTTAGGTATTGTAGATTGGATGTCTATTCCCTCAACTTGTTCTAACTTCTCTCCAATGAACCACTCCTTTTTTCATCTGTACACAAACCAAGTTGACAAACTTGCTTAAGTTCTATTTAATTTTATTGATGTAGAAATCAGACTTATAGATCCCTCTTCATCAACGCCAGCTGGTGGCAGTAGAAATCAGCCTAATAGATCCCTTTTCATCCACGCCAGCTGGTGGCAGTAGAAATATGCCTAATAGATCCCTTTTCATACACGCCAGCTGATGGCAATAATGGGTCTACTACTGACATTAAAAGGGCAAGTTTGAAATAACTTTTTTTTATAGAACAGCAACACCTTTTGCATTTGTGTGGACATCATATAACATAGAACTGTGTTAAGTAGGCCTGATTATAGGTGAGGCCCTGCCTACTTTCATAAGCTCTTTTATTTTCTGAGTTTGAGCTCATAACCCAAAGAGGCTCCTAGCGTACTAGCATGGTTATCCAAAGGCTGCCTTCTCTCTTAACCAGACTTAACCTCCAGGGCCCCTGAGTCTATTAAGAACCCTGTATTTTTGTCCTGTGTCATCCCCTTCCTCTCTTCCATCAGCCCACTGCTTAGCCGCAAGAAAACCTTTTCCTTGCAGTTTGCCTTTCTGTCCATCTTTATCTTAACTGTTGTACTCTAGTGTGTTGCTCTCCGTCTGAGCATTATTGTCTTATTCTTTTTCTGTACAGCATCTTTGGGTCTTAGAAAAGCGCTGTATAAATAAAATGAATTATTATTATGATTATTATGATGGCTAAGAAAGAGTGGTCGAGACACCAAGATAAATCGCACCAGTTTGCTCCAGAAAGAATCCAGTTTTGGTCAACCCTTGCTCCGTCCAATACGTTTTCAATAGCAGCACCATAAATAGTTCAATTAAAAGTATTTCTCGTGTGGTTGAAACCATTTAGGATCCCACATACGTAACTTCTCAAAGGTGAGCAAAGACAGACAGGGTGACAGAGAAGCATTGTTTTCACACTGATACTGTCAAAGTCAGGAATAAGCATGAAACTAGCTGATTAGTGGAACAAAATATCTCCCAATATCTTAGAAATTCTCCCCAAATTGCTTCTTCAGAGCTTTGAAAGTTTCCTCTACTTTCACTCTAAAAAATAAACCCAGGAACTTTCTGTTTCTTAAGCAAAATGGGAAGTTAAGTTTTTGTGCTCTGTGTGCTTTGTGTGTGCTTTGTGTATGTATGTGTGTGTGTGTGTGTGTGTGTGTGTGTGTGTGTGTTCGTGGGTCAATAAACAAACGTGTATTTTGTTAGAACGTTTCACATCTTGACACATAGTCTCGTTCAGTTTCATTCTTTAAACCTTTTTTGTACTGCAATATTCAAGAATCACAGTTGGTCTTTGTTTCCCTACATTTCAGCAGACTGTAGCTCTATCACATTGTATCATACTGTGTATAAGTAACTATACAAAGCCATGAAAATCACCATTGTATAGAGTGTTTTGATGGTCCTGGCAAAAACGATACTGGTTACACATGGAAGTGTTGGGAACAGATGGAGCCTCATTAGGCAAGTCTTACGACTCGTGCACTTTGCCGATCCCAATTAGGATACTGTATCTCAGCGGCTTTAACCCGCTTACACACCATAGGGCTGCCGCCCTACTGATGCTCTTGGCCTTGCAAATCCTTGCCACTTCTAGCTCCATCTCTGCCTTCGAAAAACCTTAAACTCCTTCTCATCTCTTTTAAGCATTCCTCCCTACTTGCCAGGGTTTTGCATAATCTATTGTGTGGATGTGTCATGCAGTGAGTGCGGATTTCTGGTTGTTGCTATGTTGGAAGAAAATAGCAACACCTTTTTGTTGTTATGATTTTCACTTTTGCTATAGGAGAGAAAGAAAAATAGGAAGCTTTCATGGGATTTATTATTATTTAGTAGAAGTTGACCACTTTTTACGTTACCAAAACTATATCAGCGTTGGTTGGCCTAAAACAATCAACCCAGACAAAGAGACTTTGATTGGCAGATGTCAGAAGTCAATTCCATTCTCCTCTTCTAACATGAATTCACAGTTGACATGCTGGCACTGAATGGGGGTCTTTGTTAATAAAATAGTATTTATCACATTCTAATTAAATCTACTAAAGATAGAGGTAGGCTGAAGTACCTGTAACCACTAGCAGCCTGTTTTATAATCAATTAAAGTGATTTTGACCTTCGGAAGAGACCACTGCATTGTTGACGTTAGCGGAGGGACTTGGTGACGTTGGTTTTGTGGGCCATTTACAGCGGCTGCTGACTAGCTAATCTTCTTTGGGCCCTTCATTCTAGCGAGGCTTGGCTTTGGGACAATCCTTTGACTCTCACCCCAGCAGCAGAGACAGCTAGCCTCACTCCAAGGACAACAATATCGTTTGCATGCCTTTGTCCTTCTTGTGCATTTTTTTTTTTTGAAGATCTCATCTTTTCAAAAAAGGGTTGCAACATTGGTTCTTTTTGTCTCTTGAGGATTTAAATGTATTTTTGGCTGCGCTAGTGGATTCAGGAGCAAAGCGCAGAATAAAAGTGGATTATGACGGCTTGTGTCTTGAGGTTGATCTGTTATCGGGAAACAATGCTGGTAAGTCTTGTGGTTACATTAAATTGCAGTTTGGTGAAAGAACCATTGATTGCAAGTATGTAAAAAAACTCAGGTAACTCATACCTCCACAAGTTTTATTGATTTAATAGGGGTCTTTGTTTACACTGAGTTTTACTGAAAGCCTACCAGGCAGAGTAGCAAGATCACTGCTGTTGGAAAATAAATAAGCTACTAAAGCATCTAGCAAATAATCATACTGCCCAACATTTCTGTGGCCAAACTTGTGGCAAAGTTCCCCACCAGCCATATTGGGTCTACATGCAGACACAGCCCGCCTCAGCATGCTTGAAAGTGAAACGTGAAAGTTGTTCTACGTGTTTTAGATCTATGGCCATGCAAAGGATCACCGTAGTTACACAGGGTCGTGGGAGAGCAGCCTATTGCAAGAAGGGCCAGGAGTTTATCTCTATGTTAACCAGCTCAGGTCTAAACATAGCAACCGGCTCAGTGCCTGGGAACCACTCGACAGAGGTTGACCCCAATGGATGGTCCAGCTAACTTTTAAGCAGACACTCACTCAAACATTTTTACTGAGATCATATATTACCAAGGGCAAAGTGAAAATGTATCCATTAAGACAGGATACACTCAAAACAGATCTGAAAATAGAAATTGTAAGCTGAGGCATGCACAGGAAAACCACTGGACGATGTGGCACATCAGGCCCATGTTGGATTGCAATCCATCAGGCCACATTTCCTTGACTCTCTCTCTCTCTCTCTCTCTCCCCACAGGCAATGCAGCCCTTCCTTTCCCCCAGCTTTCTTCACTTACTAAGCTGAGAGGAACCCTCTGGGTTTCCAGAGAACCGACCATCATGGAGCTGCGCGAGCCTTCCTGTCTGACCATCCCTTATCACCTGGGTTACGGCGGAAAAAGCTGATGTGGCAGAACGCCGTCAAACACGTCATCACCCAGCGGGAGATGAACGAGCAGGTGACCAGCAGCATTTCTCATCTAAATGTATATGGATTGGCTTCTTTTCAATGTCACCCACCACACATCTTGTGTTCAAAATGGTCTTTAAAGGATATTCTAAAGAGCAATGTCATGTTAACCGGCCACAAAGCAAATAGAGTACATTTTAAGGCATCGGCGGAATTTTGATTTCAACAATGGCAGTGTGTGTGTGTGTGTGTGTGTGGGGGGGGGGTTACAGTAAGTACAGGCTGTAAAAAGGGATTTTGATTTCAAAGGTGGGGGACACAGTCAGTACAGGCTGTAAAAAGTGTGTGTGTGTGTGTGTGGGGGGGGGGGGGGGGGGGTGGGTGGTCCAATACTACCTTCTGAAAAAGTGGGCGGGACATGGCCCCTGTGCCAAGGGCCCCACTGTGACTCAGAAACAACCAAGGCCCTTTCAGGCAGGCGGAACTCCCCTCTGTCATGTATTGGATTCTAGTTTATGTTTAATAATGACGTCACTCTGTAATAGTTGCATTCTGGGTAATGCAGCTGGAGCAAACGGTTGACAAGCTACAATACGTCTCAGGGTCAATTGACTCGATATAAGATTAGATTAGACACTGTCTAATTAAAGGCATAAGACAGGCACACACCACACTCCTAGCCAGGGGAGGAGAGCCAAGCAGTCGAGTAACAGTTTTCAATATTTTTGTTAAAGGGGATCAGTCAAACAATCGCTCCTTTTGTGATTATCGAGGACTCACTTTGTATGGTAACCGTTACACTTCATAACGGCCGTGGTGTCTAACTTATGTGCTCATTCTAAACCTTATACAAAAGTTTCTAAGGGGTTTTCCAACCGCTCAACTGCATGCGGAGAGATCAAAGAAATTTGAGGACAGAGCTTTTCAGAAAAGGTCTTACTGTACTCCCATTAGAATTTAACTGAAGTAGGAAAGTCGTTATTAGAAGAACTCTCATGCCTTTTAAAAGAATGAAATATGGTGATTAAAACTTATTTTGCAATCAATGCCTTTATTATAGTCTAAAAAAAAATCTCAACCATTTCTCATCCGTAAGTGGTATTGAGGGGAAAACCAATCTATTAAAATCAAGAATTCAAAGTAAGAATTTAAATCTCAAATCCCGTATAAATAACCTATATTACCTCATGGGTTTATGAATGCATATTCAACTAAAATGTCATGGGTTAGTGTTACAATTGTCTATATTAAAATAAAAAATCACAGATTTGTGATTTTATTTCACTTTAAATATAAATGTAATGAATTCAGCATTGTTTTATGATGTAATGGTATATTTAAGTATAAAACCAATGTTTATTTGACTTATTTTTTTATGTCAATGTTTGTTTTGACTTTATTTCAATTTAAATATAAATACAAGGATTTTGGATCCAATGGCATATTCAAATATAAATTATGCATCTATGACCTAACTTTAAATAGAAACATTAAATCAAACATAAATGCACACAATTTCAGTTATGAAGTTATAAAAGTAAAATGTAAAATTGAATACTGAATTATGCAAAAAGGATTTAGATGAAAATTAAAAGCATAAACTAGGAATGCATTTCCGGGAAAATGCGATGTGATTGCGTTACAGCGATTTATTGTAAGGCAGCCTCCACACCTAGGCCATTAACCATAGCAATGACTACTACAATTACAATTTATAGTTATAATTGATTAATAGTCAATTGATTATTGACAGATTGACACCCCTCACACCAATTAGGAACTCGCCAACTGATTAATTTCACCTGGGGGTCAGGCAGTATAAGAAGGTGTGGTTGGGAGAGACATGGGCCGATCTGGACAGGAATTGGAAACGACAGGACACAACAGACAGAGCCTGTTACAGAAGGAACAGGAATGACTGTGTTTTGTTGTCCAGAGCTGAAAACGCTGTTGTACTATCGTCGTTCTGACGCGATCACATAATTAAAGTACATGTTACCCATGACAGGAGTTGCCGTGTCCAAAGCGTTTAGTTCTTCATTACCAAGGTGTCTGGTCCTTCAGCGATGATGAGATGAACATGACATGCAAACAGCCAACCCCAGAGAGCTAACCTCTCCCCTCTTTTAGCAGGCTCACCCGCTCCCTTGCAAGGGCATCATGGAATACTCTAGGCTTGAGTTAAAAAGTTCCGAATAGATTCCTTCACAGCTGGAGTGAAAAGTACCTCTCCAAAATCCCTCTTTACCCCTTCCTTTCTCTTTGTTCTTGCGGTTAACATCTTGCTTCTAGGTGAAAGGGCGACAGCAGTTTCTGTTAAGCAGAGGGGTTGAGAGCTTGCTCTTTGGCTGCACCTCTAGCACATGAATAGTATTTCTGCCATCTCAACAGCATAGTGAATGAATTGCTTGAAATCATTGAGTATTTTCATTCTTCTTTTGATAGGTGGGGGTGGAACCTGCACGCAAGATCTTTGTGACTGATGCGTATATTGAAGAGATCAACTGCCAGATACGGAATAAGGCCTCACGTGGGCTGAGCAAGCGACGTTCTTCTGCAGCCCGCATCCACCCCCTGGAGAGATGCTCCACCAGTACCTACACCAGCGCTGGAGGTGCTTCAAGCGATTACGCCAGTGACGCCGATTTCTTTGTGCGCTGGGGCCACCCTGTACATGGAGTTTACTTGCCCACTTTAAGACACACATTCAGGTCCCGCGATCTGGAGAAACTCTACCAGTGGCACTCCTCTCACCAACGGCGTAACTCGCTAGCAGTAACTAACGTCATCGATGCCGTGGCTAAGCTACATGTACTCATCCTGTACCTGGCGCTAGCTCCCGATGCCGCCACGGATGCCTTGCGAGGCTGGCTGACCTTCTTCTTTATGGCATTAGCCATAGCGCTTTGCATCCTGGTGCTAACCTGCAAGGACTCCATGTCGCCGTGGTGGCTACGCTACACTGGCTTGGCTAGCTGGCTGTCTCAGACCACGCAGGTGCTTGGTGGGCTGGTGTACGGGCTGGAGAAGGATCCGTCGTGGTATGTGCTCTTCACACTTTTTGCCACGTATACCATGCTCCCGCTCCCTCTTCTCTGGGCCATGTGCGCCGGTATCCTCACCTCAGCACTGCACCTCATAGTGGAGATGGTGCGTCACTACAACGATGCAATGTTACTGAGAAAGGTGAGAGGACATTCGATTTTTCCATAGATTGAATGAATTAAAGGGGTTCATAGTATTAACCCCTGCTGTTGTATTACTGAAGTGTCCTGAAGACCCTTTCAAACTCAGTCCATGTAATACACTTCCTTTTGATCCACCAGGGCTGTCTGTGGAAAAAACATTAAAACTAAAACTGTGTGTATAGGTCCATGAAAGGACTGGCCACTTATCTACTTTTACTTGTCATGTATAATTTATATGTCACATAACATGTTTTACCCCTGTGACATATGATGGGGGTTACTTTTTGGAAATGAGACAGTAGACTCCACCTATCTGCACAGCAGGCATAGTAACAGTCAGCACATGATATCTGCCATTCGAGTTGGTAATGAGCTGCTTGATCGCGTTTGGGTGGGACAAGAATGTACAGTGTTAGGGGAACTCTCTGTGATTGGTCCCTTGTCATGTAATTTGCATTTGCTAGCACGATCAACGACTATAGCCCGCCAAAATAAATCTCTCACTTATTTAGCGACGCACTTCCTTGTGCCGTAAAGTAATATTTCACAGTTTAGCGGGAGATTGTACCCGGTGGTAAACAAAATCAATATTAAATATTGAGACTTCAAGAGGACTGGTCTGAACCGCGATTTTTTCGTTCTCTCGTAGAGATTACAGTGTGCAATCAGAATATGTCAATTTTACATTTGGGGATTTTAAATAGCAAGGTTACAGACAGACTCATGGTCTATAGTGTATCTATTTTGTTTACAACAAAATCAATAGAATGAAGTCTATCATAAAATGTTCTTGCATTTCTATCTACAGTATGTACTTGCACTTTAAATCTGTCAATCATACATAGTAGTGCTCTTGATCTGCCTCTTCGGTTGGAAATAAAAGTTGATTCCTCCTGTTTTGGGGTATGTAAATCGGTTTGTCACTCATCTACAATGGCACATCCAAACTAGTGTCTTACCGCTTCTGCAGGTGCTTGCCAAGGGTCTGCTGTACTTGAGTATGAACACTGCTGGCCTGTTCATCCACTATCTGACAGACCGAGCCCAGAGGCAGGCCTTCCTGGAGACAAGGCGCTGCATTGAGGGACGTCTCAAGCTAGAAAAGGAGAATCAGAGACAGGTATGTCCTTACTACAGTGTGGCCACTGTCTCTAGACAGCATTAACACTATGACAGGTGTACTGTTTTTTATTTAACGATCTGCATTGATCTGGCCTCGATTCTTGGCTGGGTCTCTGTATTTTTATTTAAAGTATTAGTGACTATGATTGAATATGATTGACTTTATCAAAAATTGGTTAACAGGAGCATCTAACCAAACAGCATGCCAGTCATTTGAAAAAATGGTTCACTCTTTCCTTATGGCATATTTGTTTCGTTGCAGCAGATCTATTACGGGACCTTAGAAAGATAGAAAGAGATAGAGAGAAACACTTTTATCAATTACTGCCATGTTATCTAGTTGAATTTGCTTCTGCTGCTCTAAAAACACGAACGACTATTTGGGGTATGGCCCACCAAAAAACAGAATTTTTTTTCCCCCTCAGTCAATTATATTCACAAATACTTTGAACAAAAAAATGCACTGATCTTCCCCACTTTTGTACATGGACACTCACAGCATCAAACTTCTTTTTTTTCTGTTGATTGGAATAATCAAAATGTCTAATTTCTCTTAATAAAAAATAATATAAAATACGGCAATGTCGGACTTTCGAATTCCAGAATATTGCACGGACATAATACAAGCATCTACCTTGTCCGTGTGTTTTAAATACTATCATGTTACATTTACTTACATATGTTTCCTGGTCAACTAATATTTTAGAACCACCTCTAGAGTAGGCCTATACGGACTCTTATTCTGTTTTGTCTTACGAAGCTTACATATACACTAAATATCAGCCTACCATATTCCATTCTGTACTGGTGTCTGAGCTATTGTTTGAAAGAGAACTGCTTTATAAGGCAGTATTGTTTGAACTCTATAACACTCGTTGCATGCACCAAATATTTGTTTTGTGGAATTATAATAATGTCCTGGACATAATTGTCTTCACCTGACAAATATGAGAAGACGCTAAAACGGTGGGTTGTGGCCAAACAGGAACGTCTGGTACTGTCTATCCTGCCCCGCTTTGTTGCCTTGGAGATGATCGCTGACATGAGCTCTTTGGAGGACGAGCTGAGTCCACACGAATTTCACAAGATCTACATCCACCAATACAAAGATGTCAGGTACACACACACACACACACACACACACATGGAAGGTGAAATGATGAGAACAAATTCAGACAGATTAAAAGATTGAAGAATGGAAAATGCATAATACCAACAAAAAACAACCATGTGCCATTGCTCAACATAACTCCAGTGGTTGTTGTTCACCCAACACCAAAATGCAGTTGTTATCCGTCAGAACTAAACAACAACAGTAGAGAATCACACACAAATAAGTGTTGTGGAGACACAGACAGACAGACAGACAGACAGACAGACAGACAGACAGACAGACAGACAGACAGACAGACAGACAGACAGACAGACAGACAGACACAGCAACATACACACAGACACCCAATAACCTTAGAAAAGTACCCTTACCAAGAGTGCATAACCAGTCCAAAGTAGGTGACAACGGATGTAGTACTACCTCCATTGGAAAAAGCTACGCTAGGCAATAGACTTTCATGCTGTTTGTTCACTTTAGTCTTACCAATCAGAGTTAGAAAGGGGGTGAAAGGATGAGATACATCAAGTTGATGTAGGCCTCCCTAATGTATCTCACTCTTGATCCTCAAGCTCCGATTTTCGAATATAGATCTTTTGTAACCTTTAACTTCTATGAATTCTAATCTTGAGAAGCACTTAGCTGCACTGTACAACCTCTTGGGTATCCAGAGGTGTCCTGCAACGAAGAAATAGCTCTATTTCTCAAACCCGTTCGCCCCCTTAGAGTGGCTCTTAGGATTTGTTCTTGCTGAATGGATCTCAATGAGAGAGAGTGATCTTAAAAGCAACCTCTGTGGGGTGAAGTTCTCTTCCCTGGTCCATTAGAGAGAGCATGTAAAATGCATCACATTTAAATGTGCTTGCTCACGGCTACCCGGATATATTCAGTCGAGAAGGTTCTCCCGCAGAAGTTAAACTATAGTTCGCCCTTCTCTACGCATTGGCACCACTGTTTCCTTTTTGTCCACAGTATCCTCTTTGCAGACATCAAAGGCTTCACTCTGCTCTCTATGAACCTGTCAGCCCAGGAGTTGGTGAAGACACTCAACGAGCTCTTCGGCCGCTTCGACCACCTGGCTGAGGTAAAATATGAACGAACGAGTGAAGGAAGGAAGGAAGGAAGGAAGGAAGGAAGGAAGGAAGGAAGAAGGAAGGAAGAAGGAAGGAAGGAAGGAATGGATGGATGAAGGAATGGATGAATGGATGAAGGAATGGATGAATGGATGAAGGAATGGATGGATGGATGAATGAATGGATGGATGAATGAAGGAATGGATGGATGAAGGAATGGATGGATGGATTAAGGAATGAAGGGATGGATGAAGGAATGGATGGATGGATGAAGGAATGCATGGATGGATGGATGCATGAATGAATGAAGGAATGAATTAATGAATGGGCAAGGCTCAAGGGAAAACAGTTTGGTACAGAGGATGGGGCCAAACCAACCACCTGCCTGGAATATTCTAGAACGACACAGTGACTGTTTGCTCCTTACTTACCCTAATATATTCTGCCACCCTGAGGTTTTTTCAAGTTGTGACCATTCCTGTCAACCATTAAAACGTAACAATCCCTATATTTAGTTGGGAACATTCATGCTGTTTGGCTTAATTACGTTCTCCATTCCTTTCTCACCCACTCGCCATGACCTTTCTGGGTCGTTCTTGTTGTGACAGGAGAATCACTGCATGCGAATCAAGATCCTGGGGGACTGTTACTATTGTGTGTCGGGGGTGCCTGAGCCTCAGCGTAAACACGCTCGCTACTGCGTAGAGATGGGCCTGGCCATGATCAGCACCATAAGGTCAGTCTATCCAGGGTGTTAAGGCCTCGATCCTGACTCCACATAACTTGAGTAATTTGTATTTAGTTGTGTTTTTTACATCGACAACAAAAATCAAAAGAAAATCAATTCTCCGGGAAATTTACGAGGACATTTGGTAGAATGGCCAAAGTTAGGGAGCTGTAGCAACAAGCTACAATATAGATATTTCCTCATCGTCTTTTCATTTCAATCATGTTCTTACTCTCCTACATGTAGGCAATGAATCCCTGAAATGCCTACCCTTAGCCCTAACCCTAACCCCCCAGGAAAGGGAGGAAGCAACTAAACTGTGACCTAACCTTAGCCCTAACCCTAACCCCCCAGGAAAGGGAGAAAGCAGCTAAACTGTGACCTAACCTCAGCCCTAACCCTAACCCATCAGGAACGTGAGAAAGCAGCTAAACTGTGACCTAACCTCAGCCCTAACCCTAACCCACCAGGAACGTGAGAAAGCAGCTAAACTGTGACCTAACCTCAGCCCTAACCCTAACCCATCAGGAACGTGAGAAAGCAGCTAAACTGTGACCTAACCTCAGCCCTAACCCACCAGGAAC
This sequence comes from Aplochiton taeniatus, assembly GCA_017639675.1. Lineage (NCBI taxonomy): Eukaryota > Metazoa > Chordata > Actinopteri > Galaxiiformes > Galaxiidae > Aplochiton > Aplochiton taeniatus. The sequence continues at coordinate 4,265,758 of CM030185.1, read as the reverse complement.
GTGAGAAAGCAGCTAAACTATGACCTAACCTCAGCCCTAACCCTAACCCACCAGGAACGTGAGAAAGCAGCTAAACTGTGACCTAACCCCAGCCCTAACCCTAACTCACCAGGAAAGTGAGGAAGCAGCTAAAGTGTGACATGGACATGCGGATCGGGATCCACTCCGGCTCCGTGCTGTGCGGAGTTTTGGGCCTGCAGAAGTGGCAGTTTGACGTGTGGTCCTGGGACGTAGGCATCGCCAACATGCTGGAAGCAGGGGGGCTACCGGGGTAAGTGCCCTACTCACTCTGTCCCTGGGAAAGGTCCTCCTTCTACATAACAAAATCATTTCAGGCCACAAAAATGAAGTTTCTCTGTATATCTACATCTGGCTATATTTACAAACGGTCTGTTTTCTCGCTGTTTTACTGAGATCATCCATTAAGTGAAAAAATGATAGTGACTCATTTGTATAAGTTGTCGACAAGTACAGAAAGAAGCTTCCAGAAATGTATAGTTGATGTTGTGGATATGTTCATTCTGAACTGTTTCTGTTTTTTAATTTTTTCCTCCACCCAAAGACGGATCCATATCTCTAAGGCAACCTTGGACTGCCTGGGAGGGGTTTTCCAGACGGAGGAGGGCCATGGCAAAGAGAGAAGTGAGTTCCTCCGGAAACACAACATCGACACCTTCCTCATATGCCCTAAGGAAGATGGAGAATGTACCGCAAACCTGGACCTCCCCAAACACCGGAAAACCAGTCGGCCCACTGAACTCCCGTTTCGGAATATCACCGACATGAAATGCGTAAGTAAGCCGTTAGCCTAAGCTCTAAAGTCGGTCCTATAAATATATTTACAGCCTGGATATTTTTGTGACACAACCAAGATGACCGACTTGCTGCGATAGAGCCAGGACTGGTCATGGTTAGGTCTTTACAGCTTCAGAATGTAGGTTCGATCCAAAGGGTTTGGACTGGCAGGAATCGGTGACCTCATCTCGCGGCGCGCCCCGCCGTCCGACACGGGCGGTTCAAATTCGAACCCCTTGGCGACCTTTGACCTCTCCCTCCCAGATCCTGGCCTCCTTTACCAACGGCTCCATCCCGCACCTGAGACACTCCTCGGCGAACACCGCCGCCTCCAAGGAAATCAACAAGCGCATCGAGCACGCCATCGAAGTGCGCAGCAGCGAGCGCATGCGCAAGGAGCACATCACCCCGGTAACGCTGGTGTTCAAGGACACGCACATCGAAGACAAGGTAAGACGGGAAGGGGAGGCTCTACAAACTGCTTGGTGGTGCACCAGAAGATTAGGTTCCGTTAGAGATATGCCCAGCAGGTGTATAGACGCCTAGGTAATGGAGGAAAGGTGGGCCACATTATCATTAGGATTACCACCGTAAGGTTTGTTCAAGCTAAGAATGATGCAAGTAGCAGATTGTAGACTGACAGAATAGCAGCAGGGTTCAAATAAAAATGGACATGCACATTCAGTTGGGATAATGCTTGGGGTGAAATCATGACTGATTCGGCGATTCCCTTTCTCCACTCAGTTTTTCCTGATGAGAGATGAAATGTTCAACTCTAACCTGGTCTGCTCCTTCATCATGCTCCTCTTCCTCATGGCTGCCCAGGCTCTCATCCCTGCCCCTAGGTAGATGGACACGTTCACTGACCAATGACATGGACACATTCACCGACCAATGACACACACACATTCACTGACCAATGACACAGACATGTTCACTGACCAATGACACGGACACATTCACTGACCAATGACACGGATACATTCACCGACCAATGACACGGATACATTCACCGACCAATGACACGGATACATTCACCGACCAATGACACGGACACATTCACTGAACAATTTACTGACCTGTACTCTGAGCCAATCAGGTTGGTTTAGCTTTCCCTCTGGTTACAGAAAAACTCATGCAATACTGAAATTTGACCATTTCTTTTTATTATATTCCCTCTCTCCTCTTCACAACCAGAATCCTTTGTTTCTTCTTTTTCCTTCTCTCACTTGTTTTCTCATCCTTCTTCATTCTTCGTCACACTGGTCTCTGGTCCCTGACTGTAGACAGTATCCGGCAGTGTTGCAGTTCTCAGCCTTCCTGGTGGCCTACCTTCTGCTGCTGCTCCTGGCCCTGGCCGAGGAGTTCAAGCAGTCTCCGCTGTCCCTGCAGCAGCTCTGCTGCTGGATCCACGAAAACAACAGCGCCCGGAACGTCCTCACCCTCACGGCCATCGCCATCAACATTGGCATCGCCTCGACGGACATGGTGAGAGTCTTGGTGGAAGCGGAGGACATTACGTCCACCGTCTATGCGTGCATATCGACTCTTTATTTGCTGTCATGTCTTCTGACTTACAACAGGTAAACATACTTTAAAGAGCCTCTCCAGAGGGCAGAGTTGGACCTGAAACCTTATGTGGTCATTTCAGATTGGATTTTAGTTGCTTAACTACAATGTAGCTAGTTAATAAAAAAAAATACTCTGGCCTCAAAGTAGAACAGAATAATGGATTGGGTGTTATTTCCTCATCGGCAGGATTTTTTTTATGTTTATTTAAAAAAGAAAACGTGTGCATTTATGTTACCAGCTATTTATAAAATGTATCTTTTCCAGCTTTTTAACAAATGGCCATTTAACCAGGTACTGTAACATGGCTAGTTACCTGTTAATTCAGGTGCTTTAACTAGCAAGTTAATCACTTTGCAGTCCTAGTGGTTTGTTAAGAGTTTACAAACAAGCTTTAACTACGAATGATTGAGTTGTATTTCTTAGTTGTTCTTATAGGGTCCTTCATCTTGCCTGCCGTTTCAAATGAAAGTGCACTGTAGCAGGGAAATTGAGTTTCATTCCTGAGTGAATACCAGCCATGCTAGTTAATCTATCACATTCCTTCATCCGTACAGCTAAAGCTGCCATCAGATTTACAAACCTCATGTCAAGAACGTTCAGCACGCTGTCATCTCAGCGCAATTGCAAGGAACTCCCCTTCTGTTTGTGGTCTAGGTGTGGTGCATTCAAAGAGACACAGAGACAAGAGTGGAGGGGACTGTGGAGAAGGGCAGCACAGACTCAGCCAGCCAATGGACGTTCACTGCCTGCACCTACCCTGAGGTACGGGAGTCCCCCGTTTAAGTAGGTTTATATTGCATTCTGGAAATAAGTCATTGGGGTGTAGCCCTGCTCCCGAAACTCTGCTGGACAGCTTCAATAAAACAGATAGCCTGTTCAGAAAGTTTTTGGGGGGCTTAATTCCGTCAAAAATCAGGAAAAGATCAAACCTGTTGGCTTTTCTAGAAGCATATAACTTGCTATATGTGGACCATGCGGTTGCACAGCGCCACCAAAGCAACCAGTCCCCCCCCCCCCCCCCCCCCCAGCTGTCATTTTTGTCTTTTTTTCTCTAGAAATGAATATGTCTGTATTGGTAACCAACCACCCTTGAGTGCTGAGTGAAAACGATTATGTGCACATATTTTCTGCGAATCTGTTAAAGTGCACCAGATGAATGCATTTAAATGGTAAATGCATGCCCCTGGACCACCTAACTGGGTTTAGAATTCCCCTACAAAATAGGGGCCCCCCAAACAACATTTTGCATCGGGCCCCCCAAAAGCTAGAAACGGCCCTGCCGTCTCTCTACCATCTTGTCACCAAAGGATGAATTATACCAGATGACAAAGACATCTATTTTTCCTCTCACATCTCTCTCTCTCTCTATCTGCGCAGTTCTTTGTGCTAAGTGGAGTGATCGCCATGGTGACGTGTGCGGTGTTCCTCCGCCTGAGCTCCCTGCTGAAAGTGACCCTGCTGCTGCTGGTGGTGGCCGTCTACAGCTACTTCCTCCAGGTGGCGTTTCACACGCTCTACCTCAGCCAGCAGGAGCCAGAACTGGCACACAGGTCACACACACGCGCACAAAACACACCCAAAGAAACGCGAAATGAACGTAAAAGTTGACATCTTGCGTTGGCACTGGTCATCAAGGCGCAATTGTTCTGACAGGTCTCACTACCTCAGGAGGAAGGGGATCTGTATAATACTCACGGCCATGTTTCTTGTGGCTGTGTTCTACAATGGACGACAGGTAACTGACAACGTTGTGGTTTTTCTCTCCGCCTTTGTTATCCTTTGCCTCATGATGACTGTCACCAAAACCCCGCTGGAGATATTTTCAGTAGAGCTTTGCAAATATACCTAATTAACAGCTTCGTAGAGCTGCCATGTTTTTGGAAAGCGCACCTTTAGTCGTGGCGAGGGTAGTTTTAGACGCTGACTCTGGGCTGCCCCCGCTCCTCCCTGCAGTGGGAGGCCACGGCCAGGCTGGACTTCCTGTGGCGGCTCCAGGCCCAGCAGGAAGTGGAGGACATGAGGGAGCTGCGGGAGCACAACGAGAGCCTGCTGCACAACATCCTGCCAGCACACGTGGCACGCCACTTCCTGGAGAGGAACAGGAACGATGAGGTGAGAAACGTTCCGCGGTCGAAAAAAGGCTACAGACCCCCCTCGAAACCCCCCCCCCTCCCGTTGTTGGTCAAACAGTTTAGTCCCCTGTGCCCACAAACCCAGATCCAACTCCTAAACGGTAGCGGTGGGCCGTTTCAACCCGGGAACACGTGCTCACGGATTGTCCCCCCCCCCCCCCCCCCCGCGGTTTAGGAGCTTTATTCCCAGTCCTACGACGAGGTGGGGGTGATGTTTGCCTCGGTGGCCGGCTTTAATGACTACTACGAGAAGAAAGAGGTCAAGCACGAGGGGGTGGACTGCCTGCGGCTGCTTAACGAGATCATCGCCGGCTTCGACGAGGTGGGCCGGGGTCGGGGGGGGGGGGGGGGGGGGGGGGGGGTCGCTGCTTTGGGTAACCAAGCGTCCTCAGGATGGCTGCTTTGGGCAACGTCGATCCGATTTTTATAGACGGTTACATTTTCGGGCTGGGCTGCGGTTATGTCCACGTTTCATTGAGTAATGAACGTTTGCTACGGTTTGGTTGCCCGTTACATGTTCATCTGGTTCAATTTCCATTCCATCGCTCTTCTCCCTAGCTGCTGGAGGAGTCCTACTTTCACTATGTCGAGAAAATCAAGACCATCGGCAGCTGTTACATGGCGGCGTCCGGACTGGCTCCAGACAGACAGGTATTGAACCCTATTCCATAGAAATAATGAAGGGACCATTCAGTTGCATTCTAATCCCGCTCCTATGCAAAAGGCAATTAACAAAGGATAGGATTTGTAACGTCTTTACGGTGTGTCACACTGACTGCTCAAACCCAGTTGCCTTGGGAGTCACCTGTCTCCTACAAATCCCACAGGGCCGTATGAACGGATGGAGTCACCTGAGCGAGCTGGTGCTGTTTGCCCTGGCCATGCAGGAGACTCTGAAAGAGGTCAACAAAAACTCCCACAACAACTTCCACCTGCGTGTGGGTAAGGGACAGGAGCCTGCCACACGGCTTACAGCCGGCCCAATCTCTCCAAACAAATGGATTCCTGTGGGTTCCAGTAGCTCAACTGGATCCAACTTTACCGTGTTAAACGATCGGGGATAAGATTGAATTAGCGATGTGCTACGTCATTAGCAGAGATTTGTTCAAACGGCAAACAAGCTGTTGAAATATTTGTACATATGAATATCTGTATATATATATGAGGTGAATATCTCTGGGTAATGACTTCTTGTTACAAAGTTGGACCCCCCACGTTTACAATTTTAGCAAGAAACAGTATCTTTTTAAATGTGTCTTTTGAATACCACAAACAGTGACCACTGTTTAAATTGGTTTGAGAGAAAAGAAAAATAGCCTGGAGTCTGTGTCTCGCCTGGGTCTCTGAAAATCAGTCTTTGAGAATTCCCTTCCTCAGTGGAGTATGCTCTCCCTTTGAGAATTCCCTTCCTCAGTGGAGTATGCTCTCCCTTTGAGAATTCCCTTCCTCAGTAGAGTATGCTCTCCCTTTGAGAATCCCCTTCCTCAGTGGAGTATGCTCTCCCTTTGAGAATTCCCTTCCTCAGTGGAGTATGCTCTCCCTTTGAGAATTCCCTTCCTCAGTGGAGTTATGCTCTCCCGTTGGACTGAACTTCCTCCGTCTGGGCCTTTTGGCAAGTCTCTCTTTGGAGCTAAGGAAGGGAGCATACAGGCTGTGGCACCCTCCCTATCAAGAATTCTGTACCCCCCCCCCCCCCACACACACACACACTTTAAAGAGTCTTTCTCCGTACAGGCATTGCCCACGGACCGGTAGTGGCCGGAGTGATTGGCGCCACCAAGCCCCAGTACGACATCTGGGGCACCACGGTGAACCTGGCGAGTCGTATGGACAGCACGGGCGTGAACGGCCGCATCCAGGTGCCCGAGGCCACCAGCAAAATCCTCCAAGACTGGGGCTTTGTCCTGGAGCTGCGTGGGGATATCTTTATCAAGGGGGTAAGTTAATGAAACCACAAAGACCCAGGGTTGGAAATGAGGGCTGCAATTATCACCGTGGCTAACAAAATTTGATATAATGATATGTTTATAAATGAGGAAATCTTCACACTAAATGTAAACCTCTCCTCAAGCCAGAAAACGTTCAGGACAGTCTCCTGTGAATTCACTCTGGAGGTTGTTGGTCCATGTTGACCTTCCCTCTAGTATCCTGGTGGGTATGCAGCCTTCCTAGTGAGGGAGGCTGTTGGGATTTTTGCTGACTCATTGTTGTCTGGCTAGGTGAGCGAGCGCCAGGGGAAGGTCCGCACCTTCTTCATCAGCAGCATCCGGGGCCAGGGGACCCGAAACGGTACGGGGGGCCGCTCCGGAGGGGGCCGCACCGGAGGGGGCCGCAACACGTTAGCCGCCCTGGTGTTTGGTCTGGTGCAAGCGAAGAACAAGGAGAAGCAGAGGGAGGCCAACGGGGGCTTCAGCCTGCCCTCCTGCAGCGGCGTGTAGAACCACCTGGCCCCCAGGTCAGCGTTCAAACTGTTCACTTCCTGTGGAAGAGACAGCGAGGGCGGGGGGGGGGGGGGGGGTGTATCCCATGAAAACTGAAGAACTGAGTCCCTTAAGAAAAGTTGTTGGATTAGCTGCGGTTGGTCTGAGAGAGGACTGGACAAGGAGGCGTCTCCATGGCTCTTTGGAAAAGGGAGGAGGAGGGTGCACAGACGGATCACAGAGAACCACGTTCCACGTGCATGGTTGCCTAGTCCACAGAATGATCTCTGGAGGTCCCCGCTCCAAACATGTCATTGACAATGACCTACCGGGGTCTAACCAAATGGCTCTGTTTGAACAATCTTGTCCAAATTCTGCTTTCTATTTTTCTATTGCCATACACTGTGTTGCATGTTTTTTAGTTGTTTTTTTTATATTTTATGTACACAACTAGCAGGGGCCAACAGATGTTTATTATTTATGTTACTCACTTATATTTAAAAAGCCCTGCAGTTTACACATACCACAGACCTCTAAGCTATACGGAAGAATACCTCACTTGAAGAATCTAACCTGAGTAACCTGTGCGACTGGCTTTGTGTCACAGAGTTGCAAAGATGAGATGAATATTTATTATTTTCTACAGTTCAGCATCTGCAGATGTTTATCTTGACCCTGTTTTTGGATTGTGTTAGTGTTAGTTTGGTTATTTGTCCACCTTTTATTTTTAATTTCTCAGTTAGTGACTTCACCCTCATGTGGCAGCCTGGACATTGAACCAATGGTGGGGTCGGCAGTCATCAAGTTTTTTTTGTACTTGCTCAGCAACTCACTTGATCCAGATTATATTTCATAGACTTCCATTACAGGAAATGTTATCCTTGACTTTAAGACTTTGTTGACGTGTGACAAACTCCGAGGCAGTACCGATTATATTGAAGATTATTTTACAGTTTGCTCTTACTATTTCTTTGTATTACAGTGCATACTGGTTTTTCAAATGTGTTCTAGCTTGAATGGACATTAATACCATCAGTCAATAGATTGTAAATCAGTGTCAAAATGTTCAATGCATGTGACCAATGACAAGGTAGTGACAAGGAAACCCTACTTTGTTATACAACCTCATGCCATTCATTGTGCTGCAGACCAAAGGTCAAAGCCACTTTAAACTGTGAGGTTATGTAAGAGGTAACCTACTCTATTGCCAAAAACAGCCTAGCTCTGTAATGTTGGCTTCACCTGTGTTCTTCCAACAGTTTCCGCTTAAAAACGTGAGGGACACAAACATTGAAGCTCTGTCCCGATCTACAGCCAATACCATTATTTAGTCTGTACAATAACACTAGTTAGAACTCACAATGAATATATTGTGCCAGCTTGGATCCAGACAGAGTGGCCACAGTCTCAATTATTACCGATTCTTTATATGTTCAGGTTTGTTTTATTATCAATAGAGCTATATGTCATACTGACTGACAAAATAAAAGACGATTTATAGGGGTCTAGTATCTGGAGTGCTTTTTCCCTGCGGACTTTTTCTCCTCCGTGGGTCAATGCCCATGACACACACACACACACACACATACACACACACACACTCTCTCTCTTCAGTTAAAAGTGGGCTTCAATGTGGAGATGTTTCTTGAGCTTTGACTGGAGCACTTAGTTGATCCTTCATTGTAATTATTACAACTGATGAGATGCAACAGATACATTTTGTCACATCAGAGGACGAATGTTGCACTGTGCCGATAATTATCACTAAAGCAGTGCATTGATTGGTGAGTAAATCTTTTGGACCTCCGCAAGTTCATCTGAGAGTCCGTTACATTAACTCAATTCTGTTTCTGATGGGGACAACATTTTGACATAAACCAAATATTTACTGAAGCAATGTTTGTGTTTACTCTTAATCATTTCTCCTTTGGATAGACAGTTGATTTTTACCTTTTTCCACTAGCTTGGATTAATCCGATATTTTTTTTGAAGATTTATTTAGAGGCATTTATGCTTTATTGACAGGACAGTAGGTAGACAGGACAAATGGGAGAAAGACAGGTGAGGACATGCAGAAAAGGGTCCGGGCCAGAATCGAATCCGGGTCGCTGTGTCAAGGATTAGGCTTTGGTACACCATATCTGCCATATTTTTTAACGACTATCAGTTTGGCTATGCAGAGCATTTTATGAGACCACCTTTTTACATTGCAATTCCCACACACAGGTAGATTATGGGAGATTACGTACATTATGTCTCCGTTTAAGTATTTTGAGAAATTACAACAAATGCTACCCACGCTAAAATATGGCTTGGTAAAAGTTAGACAAAGTATTTGAAAACACTTCAAGCATTTCTCGAGATAGATCTAGTATGACCCAAGTACCCATGTCATCTTGAGAGTCCAGTTTACTGTCTCTCTCACACTCTGCTTTGCAGACACGATCACAATCAGGAGTATTTAACCTTTCTAATTCGCTTATCAGCGGCAAACTGTGGCTAAGGTGTGGGAAAATACTAACAGTTGTGTCTGTTCCATCCGGATAGTATCTCTTCAGTTCACGATTCAATTCTCCTACAGTCTTTACTGTCATTGGCGTTGAACTATCTACATTGAAAGACCAGTGTGCCCTAGCGATCCACTTGGCCTGAGGAATGTTGTAACAGGTGAAAACAGTCCACATCATTCGTGGAATGATGATCTTGTTTTGGAGGCTGGTGGTGTCCGGCACTGCTCCTGTCACTACATAGGCCATGGGCTTATTATTTTGGTCAAGGCAATCGGTATCCATGGCATTCTTGACCGCGTTCTCCATAACACACCATCTGCCTGAGTTGAAGAGGACCTTCTGAGGGACTATGTTGGTCAGGGTGCAGGTAGAGGTGGACGTGTCCGCATCTTGAGCGTGCAACATGGGGAACAGGTGGCCTCGGTTTACCTTGTGTGGACCTGCTGCTGCTCCATTGTAATCGTTGAGGCTTGCTTGATTCTGGCACACACGCTTGCTCCTCACCATTTCAGTCTGACTTAAGTTTTCAAGCTGTATGTGAACAATAGCAAATGTTCTGAATAAAGATGGACGGGTTATATCAGTCAGAATAGAATCGTGCTACTCTGTGTTTGTGTGTGTGTGTGTGTGTGTGTGTGTGTGTGTGTGTGTGTGTGTGTGTGTGTGTGTGTTTCCTTAAGTAATGCTCATAGTATATATTAATGCAATGACTTGTTATTGTTATCGAATTCTTAAAACAATTTAAGTTTGCATCCCAGGTTATCCTCTTAGTGAGATCCAAGTTAAAGGCTAAAACGATTTTTTTTACATTTAAAACACAACTTCTGAAATATAAAGGAAAACGTTACCTGTGGTTCAATCATCCATGTCCGTGTTTGAGCTTTAAAACTCCCTCTGTATGTGTAGGCAGAAAACACAGGGATCTTGTTTGTGGTATCGTAGAGCGTTGCAAACCTGTAGTTGTTCCTGAACCTCTGGCATATTGGCTTATAGCGACTTGCTTTTGGCACACCGCCCTCCAAAATGTTAGGAATTTCTGGTGTAGTACGGCCTGCAAAGAAGTCAGCACATGCCGGTATATTGTTGAATTTGTTCACCACTTCACAGAAATTGAGTGGAGCTTTGAAAGCCAACATAAACAAAGTGAAAGCCACAAACTTCAACATTCTGTGTTAATAGTCAAATCTCGACAGCCAGAACAATGTTTCGTTCATTAAATGTATTTATATATTTTCTACGAAGTCTGAGCGACTATCTATTGGCCCCAGAATGCAAACAACCCACCCGACCCCACCCACACAAGTGTAACTTGCTTATGGCTTTGTAGAGTAAATAAATGTACATCATGACAGATAGAGCTCAAAGGGGGCTTGTACACCCGCCATTTGGCCTCCTAAAGAGAAGTTCCCTTTTATTTATATACTGTATATATATGTATATATATATATATATATATATATATATATATATATATATATATATATATATATATATATATATATATATATATATATATATATATATATTCCTGCTTGCGCACAGCCTGCCCTACCGAACAGTTATATTGATTGAATCAAAAGCAAGCACAAACACTGTGTGGGTGGCAAAGCCTGACTGACGAGAAAAAGCCTGACTGACGAGAAAAAGCCTGCATTCCGGGAATTTGCTGTCAACCGGGCCAGATTTGATAGGCTAGGCAAATTTGAACTGCCGCAACATGTTTGTCCATGTTAATGATTGAACCAATCATTCATAAATATATTAAAAAATAAATAATAAAAGTATCCGTCGATTTGTATTGTTTGTTTTAGGCCAATGGAAAATTATTAAGTTCATTTTTAAGATTTTCCTATACCCATGATTGTATGTACAGAAAGCAAAAATGTTAAGTTCAATTAACGTAATGATCACCTGACACTTACTTCAAATTCAAATCCGTCTTTCCCTCCTCTTTGCCTTCTGAAGCATTGTCTCCCTCTTGTCTCTGCCCCACAACTGTTTTCTTGGCATGTGTCAAATCTCTGCCTTTGACTCCGCATCTGAATTATCCTGAACAACAGCAATTAGTTGTATTCAATCAGTAGGTCAATACCACATAAGAGCTCAAGCCTACTTATGCTTCGATTACTTTTAAACTATATTGTTCAGTGATAGTGGGTAGTCATCACACACATTGTCTCCATAAAGGTCCCTGCAAAGATCTCCACAAAACTTTCCCCGTGTACTTAAGTGCAGTAAGTTTGAATTTCTAGCCAAAAATTACATACTTATTTATATTTTACGTTTAATATATACCTCCTGGAGGACATCTCTGGGCCCTTTATCAGCTTTTCAAAAATCTAGGGACGACCGCCTGAACTGAACTTATCGGGAGAGATTTTGCAAAGAGGCACGGCTGCCCGCCTGCATGTCAATCACCTTGCGTGCACAATAAACTGAGACAGCGCTACATATGTGACAAATTCCATGACAAAATACTTTGTCAATCCATCGATTATAATTCACAACCTGCGAAGAACAGAACAGCAGTTTAGGTTTGTTTACATAGAGCAGCGTGGGCATGGGGCCCTGCAGGGGCCATTGAGAGGGATAGGAGGGACCAAAGACATAGGAGGTTGGGCATTTATTCATAGGCGTAGTTTGACATCAGCGCTGGGAGGGGCAAACTTAAAACATTTTTTTTTACCGATGTCAATGCGTAGCGTGTATTGACATGGCGTAAATTTCAGCCGACGGGGTGTGAGGGGGAGCGCATGATGGAATCTGACATTAGCGCTGGGGGAGCAGACATTTTTTATTGATCTCAATGCGTGGCGTGTGTTGGCTTGGCGTGCGTATTTTAGACTTAATGTAGTGACGTATTTTGGCCGCTAGGGGGGGCAATGCCCCCCTGCCTCCCCGTAAACTCCGCCTATGCATTTATTAGTGTTGTGATTCTAATTCGTGCTATTTTTTCCACAATTCTACATACTGGACCTTTAACAGTCACATAATACCATTCAATAGTGCACCTCTATTGGATCTGTGCTGGATCCTGCTTAATACTCCTGCATCCGTTCCATTTATTGTTCAAAGTCATCTTCACCTTTTCCTTATAGGTTGTATAGTGTGGGCCTAAGTATTTAATTAGCCTAATTAATAAGTTATTGTTTGCTGTTTTTCAACAATGTGCTTATTGACCTCCTCTAATACCTCTAATTCAGTGGGATCAAAATAAATTTTCCTTTGCGAACGTTAATTTTTCCGTTTAAACTATCAATGGTTGAATCAACCAACATACAAAAGTTGGCGCATGTGAGGGAGCGTCTTGTCCCAACATTTAAACGCCCTTGGTTACCCATAATTAATATTCCTCCATACTGACTGGCAAATTGCATAACACCATACCGGGAACAAAATAAACCTCTTCCTTCAATATCCCTCTCTCTCCTAACCGACAGGGCTATTATCACATTGAGAGTTGTGCGCAATGAACAATATGAAAGTACGCACTCCTATCTGGCTGACTGAGGCATTAAAAACGGCATTAGTTTTAACATTGTTTGTTCAACCGTTCACCTTATTATTTTTAAGAATATACTACATGTGAGAACGCCTGGTGTTTACAGATCCAACTAAATATGATTCCATGATCTATTTTAGGGGTTCTGTTGCAAAACAGATAGGGAGGGGGGGGGGGGGGGGGGGGGGAGCTGCGGGGAACTCTATATACTAAAATAATATAATATGTGAGAGGATAATATTTCGATTTATTTTACACTGGTCAATTGAAAGCATTTCTCGCTATTCATCCTTCTGCCAACAGAGTCGTTGTTTCTCATTTCTCCAGTTTATGTGCCTTCTTTACTATCAAGTTTGTTTTTTTATAAATACCAAAGTTTGCTAACAAAGTCTTGTACACCTTCTTTTGTGCGTATGCAACGTTTAGAAATGAGGTCACAGGTATAAATAGCATGTTCATTTTCGTTTTATATTGATATTGATGAGCTTTAGGAATTGCAGGACACTATTTGGCAAGCTTGAACTATTCAGCAGCTCAAAGTGGACCAACCATATCTGTCGTTTCCCCCAGCCACATTGAAATGAAGTGCTCTATATTGGTGAGTGGTACAGTGGTACAAACTTACCCGCAGACTCATCTTACCTCACTCTCCCCTAGTTCTAAATGGTTTGATTACTTAATTTATCAAAAACATAACATATAGCATAATTTATGTAGAATGTCTAATTCATTTCTAAAATACTTAATGAACTACTGTCACAAATAATACAAAAGTTGCTTATTTAAGAAAAGAGAGTGGGAAATAGTGTGTGCGCACACCATTTGCAATTGAAAATGTTGTGGCATCTTAGGCCTATTTTAAATACGCTACAAAGCCTATATTGCTGCTAAACGGTATAACACAGATGTATAATACAAACTATAACTAAGGTAAATGTAGAAACATCAAATATTAAAACATGTTTACAACCCTATTTGGTTATTTAGTAGGCCTAACCCCTAATAGCTCGAGAACCAAAACAAGACTGATCGAGTACACGCCACTCACTGGCGGAAGAGTGGCAGAGGAATAATCAATAGCAGATACGCCGTAGCTGATTCCTAGTTCACAGACAGACAGATCTTCACCATCACTGCCTAGTGCCATTCTAGGTGAATCCTCAGTAACAGATTTGTTTTTTTTATGATAATACTATTCGACGAATGTATACATTCACGTGGCGGTTTCTTTCACAAAATGTGTGAATTACAAAGATCTAAGATCGATTGTTCTTCCCTGCGCTCTGCGCGGGTACGCTGTCTGCACGCGGACTCTACGCTTGTAGCTAACTGTTCTGCATTTCATTGTTGCTGCCGGTCATTGCTTTCAAAGTTATATTCGCTGTCAAACCGGTCCTGAATACCTTTAGTATAACTTCGTAATGGCAGATTCTCAAGACGACAAGCTTTACAAAGCTGAGTATGCCAAAAGCGGTCGTGCATCTTGCAAGAAATGCAAGGATAACATAGCGAAAGACTCACTACGAATGGCCATCATGGTGCAGGTATGTGGCCGTTTGGATTCCAGCTAACGTCGTTAGTGTTAAGACTGAGATTACTAACAGTTCTGGGATATTGTAGATTTATTTAAGTCGCAGTTTAACTAGTTTCATAGATTCATAAGGCAAGTTGGTGTCTTTGGGTGGTGTCTTTTCACATTGTCTTTTTACATTACCATTTCACTTTTTTGTCATGTTACATGCGTTTCCATTGTTTTCACTTGCCCTAATGGTTAGCGTTAAGGCTACCGTTACTTCAGTTCAGTAAAAAACGTCAAGGTAGATACAGCAAGATTGAATGAAAGTCTGAGGGCACTGCTTGTGTACATATACGTTTCAGTGCAGTCCCAAATTATAATAGCAAGAATATTGTCATTGGATCAAATGTCCAATATTTTGCTAAGCAGTGCATGTTTGTTGGCACATCTGAAAGAAACCATATATACATTTTTTCCCTCCAAATTGTCCCCCCCCCCCCCCCCAAATGCAATTATTTTGCAGCATTTAGAAACTAAAGCTTATCATCTTTCTGCAAAAAAAAGTAAATCGTATTTTGCCAAATGTTCTTCAACAGAAGACAGTGCTTGATCCAAAATCTCTCCTCTGTTTCCTCCGCAAAGTCCCCTATGTTTGATGGAAAGGTGCCCCACTGGCACCACTTCTCCTGTTTCTGGCTGCGTGCTGCGGCCCAGTCCACCTCTGACATTGCTGGCTTCTCCGACCTCCGCTGGGATGACCAGGAAAAGGTCAAAAAGGCCATCGAGAGTGGGGGAGCCGCAGGAGGTCAGACTTGCATGTTTCACCGCCCGCATGGGAGCAGTTTCTAAGAAAATTATTCCGATTTATTTACCTAAAAATACAAGTCAGAAGACCATTCCAACCGAACATTAAGTGAACTCTTGCCTATCTCAGATTTGTAGGTACTTGCAACCTATCAACTTAGTTCAGCATCGAGTTAATGGTGTGTTGCATACATACTGTTATATTCTGTCTTCCGTAATGATCATGGAAAACACCCGGTCTGTCTAAAGGAAAGTAGTTTATTGCCTGGATGTATCGGTTTTCCGGAATGGTCACTGACGGTGAACGTTCAAAGAGGAGAACCGACCTATTTTCCTTTGGTTCACTTTTTAAGGTTCCCCCTTCGCTGATTCGCTGTTTGAGTTATTTTTAAGTGATCACTATGTAAGAGCAACAACAACGCTAATTCCATTTATTTGAGTGTGTTAATTCTATGAAAAACAAGCCAATGCTTGGCATCTAATTTGTAAAAATGTGCCTCTTTCCTCACAGGTAAAGGTGACCACAAGGCAGGGTCTAAGGGAGGGAAAACGCTGAATGACTTTGCAGTGGAGTATGCCAAGTCTAACCGCAGCACATGTAAGGGGTGCGAGCAGAAAATCGAGAAGGTGAGAATGGAAGCTTCACAATATTTATTGTCATTTTCACAAGACATTCTGAACTGAGGACTACTTTTCTGAAGTGTTGCTTATAAAAGAGCTTTTAGACCTATTAGGCATAGACCTTTCCCAAAAGCTGTCATGTGGGTGTCACTCAAACCAGTAATTCTGTTCGTAAAAAGGGGGTTTATAGTCTACTTCCTCAGTAACAACAATGATTGATAGTGCGAAGCAAAAAGTGGAAAAATCATCTCAACATTTGTGTTCAATGGTTAAACTATTATCATTTTGCTTTGGTGCCTCTTGTAACCTTTTGATTGTGAAGAATATAATAGGTCTATCGTATATACAACCCTAGGGTCTAAACCCATGATAATGCGGGACTCTTTGTAGTACGATTAGCGAGAATGTACCACATCCAGCTCTGGTATAGCTAACTTTGTCTGGCCCTCCTCAGGACCAAATGCGGGTGTCCAAGAAGATGGTGGACCCAAGAGAAGCCCAGCTGGGCCTGATTGACCGCTGGTACCACACGGCCTGCTTTGTGGGCCGCAGGGAGGAGTTGGCCTTCAAGCCCGAGTACAGCGCCGCCCAGCTGAAGGGCTTCCAGACGCTGAGGGCAGAGGACCAGGCCGAGCTGAAAAGGAGGCTGCCCACCGTCAAGTCAGAAGGGTGAGGGCTTGGTCTCGTGGCTACTGCGGTATAGGTACAACATAACGTTATGTGCAATACCAAACAAGGGGAAAATATACGGTTGTTGTCATGGCTGGGTGGTTGTCAGATGGGGCGGGGGGGGGGTCAGGTTCTTTGGGTTCTGGTTACGGCTTCATTGGCGTGGTCCTCCCCATCGCCCAGTGGCCGGCAGCACAGGAAGATGGCCTTAAAGGTTTCGCGGAAGGCCCTCATCTTGTAAGCGTAGAGGAAGGGGTTAACAGCGGAGTTGGCGTGGGACAGGATGATGGCGGTGAGCAGGAGCTCCAGCGGCACCGGGCAGTGCGGGCACAGCAGCAGGAAACAGTTGATGACGTGCAGCGGGATCCAGCAGACGGTGAACAGGAAGAGCACCAGGAAGAGCGAGGTGGCCGTCTTCATCTCGCGCCGCACGCTGGCCGCCGCCTTGGCCTGCCCCTCGGAGGCGCTGATGCCCGCCCGCTGCTCGCTGGCGATGCGCCGCACCTGCCGCTTGACGGTGACGAAGATCTGGGCGTAGATGAGGAACATGACCACCAGGGGGGCCAGCACGCAGGCGAAGAAGTTGAAGTAGACCATGTAGGTCATGTCGACCACCACCCACGAAGAGGCAGTAGCCGGAGGTCGCGGGCGTCTTGTGCCAGCCCATCAGCGGCACCAGGCCGATGAGGAAGGCCAGCAGCCAGGTGACCAGGATGACCAGCAGGGCGTTGCGCGGCGTCATCAGCGTGTGGTAGCGGAAGGGCTGGAAGATGGCCACGTAGCGCTCCACGGCCACCGCCAGCAGGCTGAAGATGGAGCTCTGCGTCAGCATGATGAGCACGCTCAGCATGAGCAGGCACAGGGCGAGGTTTGTGGCGCGGCACGCCCACGCCGTCAGGATGGCGCAGGGGATGGCCAGGGCGCCCACGCAGACGTCGGCCACCGCCAGCGGACACCAGGAAGTAGTTGGTGACCGTGCGCAGTTTCCGGTTGAGGCCCACGGCGGTGCACACCAGCAGGTTGCCCACCGTGGAGAGCACGGCGATGAGCAGCTCGGGCAACGGTTGTACGCCACGTTGGGAGAGACCACCAAGTCTTCCGACGGAGGGGGGGCAAAGAAGGGGGTGGAGGCGGAGGAGTTTGAAGGACTCCAAAGAGTTGGGAGTGGACTGGAGGATGGTCGGGAATAGTTAAGTGAAGGGAGAGCGGTTGAGAGGTTTGGCCAAGCAGTGCCATTCATTACCGTTGTCCTAGAAGAAACGACAAATACTTTTTCAAACAATATTCAGAATTTGAAAAGGTTATACATGCTCACCTTAATGGTATGTTTCTTTGAAAATGTTTGCTCCAAAATGAAGGAAATCTGACTTAAGAACTCTCTTACCTGAAGTCAGCCAGCCTGCTAACAGGTAGGGCTGTGGCGGTCTTGATTTGTATCACTCAGTTACTGATAATCAGACACCAATCTTCTTCGGAGCCTAAAGTTAGAGAGTGCACCTTTACAGATTGGCTTGCACCACCGGTCTTACCAAACCACTCTGACACACACCAATGGCCACATACCAGTAAGCGCTGCGCAAATCTGAAGACTCTGGTCGACTGTTTTTATAGGAGTCATCTTTTTTCTCCTCTGGACCTTTGGATTTTGAGTGGAAGGTTTTTTTTTCTCCTCCGAGAACCAGATCGGGACAACCGTGGGACAGTGATTAGCTTCGCCAAATAGTGTGTTTGGGGTCGGTGAAAGGCTGATTACTTTCACCTGCCATCTCCTGGGCAGGCGGGGGGGACATTTGCAATGACCCTGAGGGATATCGAGACATGTTCCAGCTTGTGGGGGTTAGCGTGCGTCTGAGAGTCGGCCATGTGATGAGACTAATGCCTCCCGTTAATGAATGAAGGTGTCACAAGTTGTTTCGCTGTCCTTGACCAAATTGTCTCCCCTCTGACCTCTTTGCCGAAGGGTCACGGGGTCAGCCCCTCTAGGGACAGCCAAACATCCAATTAATTGTTCTTCTAACCTCTGTGGTTTGTTTTGCCGTTGTTGTGTTAGAAAGAGGAAGGCTGATGAGCTGGATGAGGTGGACGGGGCGTCCAACAAACAGAAGAAAGAGAAAGAGGAGCAGGAGAAAAAGAAGCTTGAGCTACAGATGAAGGTCTGGCATTGTTTCACTGAGGGTCCTTCACGAGCGTCCAAAAATACGGCGCACGTTTTCTTTAGCTTTAATGAATATGCTTTTCGTGTGTGTGTGTGTGTGTGTGTGTAGGAGCAAAGCCAGTTGATCTGGAGCATCAAGGATAAGCTGAGGCAGTTCTGTTCAATCAATGACATGAAGGAGCTGCTAATTGCCAACGGCCAGGAGGTGCCCTCTGGAGAGTCCAACGTAGGAACACATTCTATGTCCTTTCGGTTCTCTCCCAGCAATACCAAAACAAAGTAACTCTGGATCAAACTTTAGGATATTGTGCCCTTCTGATTGTGGATAGGTTGTCGACAGCCTTGGAGACGGCATGGCCTTTGGCGCTCTGAAGCCATGCGAGGAGTGCAAGGGCCAAATGGTGTTCAAAAGTGACGCCTATTACTGTACCGGCGATCTGTCAGCTTGGACCAAGTGTGTGTTCAAGACCCAGAAGCCCAACCGCAAGGACTGGGTCACCCCAAAGGTGTGTTGGTCATGGTTGAGCGTAGTTACTTATATAATCAATTTTACATTTTACATTTTAGACGATATCATGATGAACATGAAGTCGTGTTTTTCGCCATTTGCTTTCAGCTTTACAGCGTTCTTGTTCCTGGAGAATTGAATATAAGACAAAACAGGAGATTTAGTGTCACTTTGTGTACCCTAATTAGCTTGGAGAAAATAAATAAAATCACAGCAAGCATTTCAATTTCAAGACCAGAAATCTTGATTTCCATAAAGCACCATGGTTTGAGACAATACAGTGTATTGTTTTAATCTGAATTCCAAAATTGGGAAAACTGCCCTTCAGGAAGCTTAGAAAAGTATAGGAAGTAGTTAATTTAATGTATTTTGACAACACTGCTATCAAAACGTCACAGGTGTCAATAATTAGGTATTTTTCTTTCCCTTTCTTTAAAGGGATTTATGAAATTGTGATAATAAAAATGGTTGCGTAGTATACAAGAAAATAGAATGGTACTAAACACCATTTGGGATTTTAACTTGTGTTTAGAGTTCATTAAGGATGGCAATATTTAAAATATCTACCATCCAATGGTTTTACCACTTCGAATCGGTCCTGCTGTTTGCGTAGGAGTTCCACGAAGTCCCCTTCCTGAAGAAGTTCAAGTTTAAGCGCCAGGACAGGGTGTTCCCCAGGGAGGCCCCGGCCCCTCCCCCTTCATCGTCTGCTACCACGCCCTTCCCCGGCGCCTCCAGCACCCAGACCAGACCCCTCCCAGAGGGAACCCCCGCAGGTCAGTGGCGGGGTCGCGTGTGCCTACCAGCTTCGCTTTTCGGAGTTCCACCCCTATGTTCTGAATTGAGTGTCTGTTTTCCCAGGCAAGCCCTTGACCTGGGTGAAGCTGCTAACCGTGGGCAAGCTGGCCAAGAATAAGGACGAGTTGAAGGCCGCCGTCGAGGACCTGGGAGGGAAGGTCACCAGCACGGCCAATAAGGCATCACTTTGCCTCAGCTCCAAAAGTGAGGCGTCCATGCCGTACAGCTAGAAGAAGCATGTCATTGTGTTGTCACTTGTTAGTGGGTTCATGTTCTGTGTGGCATCATTTATTGAGACTCGATGGTCTGTCTTACCTTGGACTCCTTTATTCTCTCTTGTCTCTGTCTTGCAGAGGAGGTTGAAAAGATGAGCAAGAAGATGGAGGAGGTTCGGGAGGCAGGCGTGCGCGTGGTCGCCGAGGACTTCCTCACGGACATCAAGTCGTCCGACAAGACCCTCCAGGAGCTGGTAGCCCTGCACGCCATCTCCCCCTGGGGGGCGGAGGTCAAACTGGAAGCTCAGACTCAAGCTGCCTCCAAATCCGGAGCTATGGCTGCCAAGAGCACAGGCAAGGTGAAAGAGGAGGAAGGTACGTACAATAGGAGCAATGGCTGTTAGATAACATATATATTTTTATATATATATATATATATATATATATATATATATATATATATATATATATATATATATATATATATATATATATATATATATATATATATATATATATATATATATATATATATATATATATATATATATATATATATATATATATATATATATATATATATATATATAAATATAGGTGCTTTGGTAGAACACTTGACTTATTTATTGTTTTACAGGGTGTAATAGATTCAATGTTTTTTTAAATTTGAGAATATGTAATGATATTCTCTGGTTGGTTTGTGCAGGTGGCAGCAAGAGCAAGAAGATGAAGCTGACAGTCAAAGGAGGAGCTGCAGTGGATCCAGACTCAGGTGTGTGTGTGTGTGTGTGTGTGTGTGTGTGTGTGTGTGTGTGTGTGCCCGTGTGCGTGCCCGTCCTCTGACCACTAACCCTGCGTGTCATGCTCAGGTCTGGAGGACAGCGCTCACGTGCTGGACCAGAACGGGAAGATCTACAGCGCCACACTGGGCCTGGTGGACATCGTGCGGGGCACCAACTCCTACTATAAACTCCAGCTGCTGGAGGATGACGTGCAGAAACGGTCAGCGTGGATTCTGTGCCTTCGACTCTGAACGGCTTTATTTAAAAAAGCAATTCAATTCAGGGAACCTTCCGTCTCTTTCAGGCGCGCTGCACGCACGCACAAACACACCGGCTGCCTCCCTCCATAACCCCTCCCTCTCTCCCGTCACACGTAGGTACTGGGTGTTCCGCTCGTGGGGTAGGGTGGGCACCACCATCGGCGGCAACAAGCTGGACAAGTTCCACGACAAGAACTCCGCCGTGGACAACTTCCTCGGCGTCTACGAGGAGAAGACGGGCAACGCCTGGGGCTCCCCCAACTTCACCAAGTACCCCAACAAGTTCTACCCGCTGGATATCGACTACGGACAGGTACGCGCACCTGGCTCACCTCGCCGCCCTCTGTTGAGTCCTGAAGACAATGGCCTCGGTTTTCGGCACGTTTTCGAGGAGCTGGTAGCGTTTCGGGTTTTTTTTTACCGACCAGATGTAACGTGCGTCTCTCAGCTGTGTTTCCTGTGTGTGCTTTTGATTGGCCGGGCGGGTGTCGTTGCCGGGCAGGACGAGGAAGCCGTGAAGAGGCTGACCGCTAGCACGGGCACCAAGTCGAAGCTGGCCAAGCCGGTCCAGGAGCTGATCAGGATGATCTTTGATGTGGAGAGCATGAAGAAGGCCATGGTGGAGTTTGAGGTGAGATGAGCACTCCCACGAAAATGCTAGGCCCTAACTTTTTGGTTTGACATGAACTGGGAATTGAAGTAACCTATACCTCATACATTGAACTTATCTTTCATTTCTTAACCGTGTTTGTGTGTGTGTGTGTGTGTGTGTGTGTGTGTGTGTGTGTGTGTGTGTGTGTGTGTGTGTTACCCATTTTTGCATTCTTTATATATGTTTGAGCAGACACTGAAGCTACTTGTTTATAATATCTGAGGAGCATATGTGTGTCTCCCCTCCTTCAGATTGATCTCCAAAAGATGCCACTTGGGAAGCTGAGTAAGAGACAGATCCAGAGTGCCTACGCCCTCCTCAGCGAAGTGCAGCAGGTCAGTGTGGGGGCAGCGCCACCTAGAGGGCCATCGGGCCACCTCCGCTCTGGTCCACCTTTAGTGCGACGCAATTAACATCTTGGATCAAGATTATATCCGAGTGTCAGTATGTGGCATGTCCAACTGTGCTGAGGCATATTCTGGCAGGAGACAGTGTTTTTTTCATGTACCCAGACTCAGTGTCCATTTCGTCGGGCCTTCTCCCACACTCTAGGCTGTGTCCGACAGTGCGTCCGAGTCCCACGTTCTGGACCTTTCCAACCGCTTCTACACCCTCATCCCCCACGACTTTGGCATGAAGAAGCCCCCGCTGCTCAGCAACTTGGAGTACATTCAGGTGATGGAGCGGAATCTCTCGTCACCTTTGCTGCTTATCGGGCATTTTGTTTTGTTTGTTGTCTTTTTGAGAAGTCTTTTACAGTATATTTGATCTAGTACGTGCACAATTGGCAGAATTTCTTCATGCTGTATCTTTGTCGTGATACTCTAGCTCTTTGATTGCTGGGAGGAAAACGAATCAAATGTACACATATTTATTGACTATCGTTTTGTCAGCGAGTTCTCATCGAGAACCTTTCTAAATAAATGGGATGTGTTTGTAACGTATGGAGACTGTGCATGTTTAACCCTGTGGGGCTGCTGGACAGGCTAAGGTGCAGATGCTGGACAACCTGCTGGACATCGAGGTGGCCTACAGCCTGCTGCGGGGAGGAGCTGAGGACAACAAGAAGGACCCCATCGACATCAACTACGAGAAACTCAAAACCAAGATCGAGGTGAAGCCCCTCTTAAACGACTGACCCATAGTTTTCTTAGACTCAATACCAGCTTTATTTTTTCGCAAACCGTGGGCCACCGTTACTGGATATGTTTGGGGAAAAAAAGAACAGGGAAGACAAGGGAAATAACCATATGCTTTGAAAACGGTGGCGTGATTTGTTTGTTTTGACGTTCAAGGTGGTTGACAAGAGCACAAATGAGGCAGAGATTATAATTGATTACGTGAAGAACACCCATGCTGCCACGCACAACACCTACACTCTGGAAGTGGAGGAGGTCAGTACTTTGCGCTTGAAACCGACGGAACCTAGGCTCCGGTCTTCCCTGGCGGTCCTGGCAGGTGTGACCTCGTTGAATTCTCCTCGTTTCAGATCTTTAAGATCGTAAGGGAAGGGGAGTATCAGCGGTACCGCGCCTTCCAGGAATTACCCAATCATCAGCTGCTGTGGCACGGCTCGCGAGCCACCAACTATGCCGGCATCCTGTCTCAGGGTCTGCGGATCGCTCCACCTGAAGCACCCGTGGTGAGTTGCTTTCTAGGGCCACAGCATCCTCTGTTGGTCGGAATGTAGTTTTTGCCAAGTTTTGCTGGTGTTCACTTCTGGTTGATGAGGAGGGATCGTCGCAGGTTTCTGACTGAATTTCTTTGCTGAAAGTCGGCAGAAGCAATTTGTAACCGGTCAGGGGTTCAAATTAATGTTTTGGATGCATAACCTAAGACTCGTAACCTGGAAATGCCATTCCATGGAGTTCCTTACAGCATTTGCAATCACTGACATGTTTTCTTTGTATCTTTTAGACGGGTTACATGTTTGGCAAAGGTGTGTACTTTGCGGACATGGTGTCAAAGAGCGCCAACTACTGCCACACCTCCCAGTCGGACCCCGTGGGCCTAATACTGCTAGGAGAGGTTGCCCTTGGAAACATGTGAGTGAAAAACTGGCTTCCTCTTCTAATGTTGATAATAGTTCCTTTGCCAAGGTCTCCCTGCTAGACTCAAACTGATGACTTTTCTCTTTGTTTGTTTGCTTACAGGCATGAATTAAAGAAAGCCTCACACATCACAAAATTGCCCAAGGGGAAACACAGTGTGAAAGGTACGTCTTTGAATTGGATCTCATGCTACATGTTTTGCCTGCTGGCGTTCAAAAGCGCAACCCAAGCTTTTATTTCTGCCCTGACGTACACATTTCCAATGCTCCCTCAAAGGCATTGACTCAAGTCATTTTGTCTGTGACGCTCTCAGGTGTGGGTAGAACGGCGCCAGACCCTGGCGCCACTGTCACTTTGGACGGCGTGCAAGTGCCTCTGGGAAAAGGTTGCAACACCAACATTGATGACACAAGTTTGTTGTACAACGAGTATCCTTTGCCATCTCTGCTTTCTTGGGACTTTCTTGTGCCCAGTTTAATTGTATGTCGGACTTGTTTTTAAAGTATATTTAGCGCACACAAAACAAACTGCCTGTTATGCCTATTTGAGCTTTGTTTTATGTCAATGTATTTTTCGTGTCACTGAGATTGTCTAATATATTATTATATAGAAATGTTATAGTGCTAGCATGTTTCAAGGCTGCGTCAAGAACGTCCAGGCGATCCCTTTTTCCCTCAACATTTGCACTTTCAGATACATTGTCTACGATGTGGCACAGGTGAACCTGAAGTATCTCCTGAAGATCAAGTTCAACTATCAGACGTCACTATGGTGATCCAAAGGACACGGGAGTTCCCCCGCAAAACATTCCGGCCTCATGCACATATCCTATACAAGAGATGTTTGGTAATGGTGTTTCGCCACACCACGTTCTCTTGTGGTAGTCAAACGTCCATGCCACTGTAATAGCTCCACATCATTATGCAGAAACCTTCTTTTGGTGGTTATTTTGTTCTTCAGTTTTGAAACTTTTTTTCTTCACTATTTTGAAATTGTTCAGAATAGGTACATTTACAAACAGAGTATATACTGGAAACGGTTTAAGATGAATGGCTATTCATTTTCCTAGTGCTAGGTAGTTCTTACATTTGTCTTTATACATCTTTAGTGTTTAGTTACTGTACCATTTTGACCTGTGCAATTCTGAACAATATCAGCATAGTTCATAGTAATGGAGCCATTGAAAGAAGAGGTTGGATAAGGTTCTTCAAGTCACCTATACTTGCACAGAGCATGGCTGACATTTTCTGGACTTAGTAAAATGCTATCAAAGCTAGAAATAAAATTATCAAGATGAACACTGTGTCAAATGTTCCTACGGAGGTAATAATACTGTATGTATGTATCCTGTTTCTTTTGGTTTTAACCTGTCTTAGGCTGACAGTTATGATGTTCCCGGCTTATTAGACTATCCTGTAAAATAAATGTTTGACACAATGCTCAAGGTTGGTCTTCTTCATCTTGGTGTGTTTTACATAGGCTTGTTTGTTGGCAACCAAGTTATGTCTTTCCTTGCAGTCATCTATTCCTTTATTTACTGGTGCAAATCACCTTGGTATCGTTACTAACTGGCATATTGACTGCCCTCTCACCATGCATGCTGAGCCCTTTACACTAAAACCATTCCTCAGTGTATCGCCTAACCTGGTTATCTGAACAAAAAGTATCTGAAGGGCTAACCTTGTGTTTATGCGCAATGGGCATTAACCAATATACCATGTAAGTAGAAGTTTCATTTGCACTTTTATTATATTTGTGGATTTTTAGCTGTGTGTAATAGTCTTTTGAAATTAATGTACAATTAATCTGTCAAATTACCCTCCATAATACTCTTTGTCCCAGAATGCATTTTGACATACGGTCTTTGAAAAAGCGGCGCGGCTACTGCAAGATGGCGGAGATGGACCAGCTGTTAGATGAGAGTAAGTAACAACACAAATGTTACTAACGTACTTTTTAAAGTACGTCTTTAAATGTAGGGGGTTATTTATGTTAGAAATTATCTGTGAGGTACTATCACGTTCTGAATTAATTTTTAAAGTTTTTTTAGAGGAGTTCCAAAACTAATTCCTAAACAAAAAATAATCCGGGTTCGCTAGCTAGCGAGTTTGCTAACGCTGTTTTTTGCAAGACAAGCTGGCTAGCTAGCTCTATTAGTTAGCTTGCTACTACTAGCTAACTGGGTGGGCACCTTTAGCTAGCCAGCTCCATAATATAACAACAAGTTACTGTTTTGGCTTACCTTATAACTTAACGTTAAAGTAACCTCAGTAGTATTCTGTATAGAGTCACGTAAACAAACATTGTGAAAGTTTAATATGTTTTGGTAAATTTAGTCACAAACCTAACTTCAATGTTTCTTTTCGTGGTAACGTTAGTAATGTTAGCGTCAGCTAGCAATAATAAAGGATTGGGTTTAGCTTCCCCAGCTAGCGAACTAGCTTGGTCTTCAAGTCGACAAGGTTATCTCAATTACTTTGACGGGTAGGGTAACCGTTAACTGTCTACATTTACGTAGCTACAGAAGGTAAGCCGCCTAGTTCTGAATATCCTCATGATTTAAATCAATCAAGTAAATTTGCCAGGTGTCAACGATTCTACAGAGGTGGTGGTGCAAGCTGACTGACACTACTCCCATACCGTTTGACATGTAGACAGGGGCCTTATTATTTAATTTTTATACCAAAACTGATTCATTATTATCACTAAGTGTCTTCCTCTATGCATTTTGTGCCACCTTTTGTGTTTTTGCACCTCAATAAAATTCGGGGTTACTATTTTCACCAAGAAGCACTAATAGTTGAATAGTTGATAATATGAACGTTTTTATTACTTTGATTCCAGGTTCTTCGGCGGAGGCGCTAGTCAGTCTCAAAGGTAATGTATACTTGGTCCCTAGCTCAACGCCCCAGCTATGAATCACATACTTCAACTATTATAAGGTGCAAGAAAGATCCATTTAGTGTGAATACAATTTCACAATGAAATTGGGTTTGTTCACTCAAACGTTTTTCTAATGTCATTTTGGTCCAAATGTATTTTGCCTGTTCCAAACAATGGTAGTGTACGAAGTTTGGAGCCTGGTATAAGCTGTATGCACTACATTTCTGAATTGAGCACGGCTTTCAAAACATTCACTTTGTTATTAATTAAAGTGTTCAGAAAGGCCAGTCACTGGTTTAAGTATCTTTATTAGTGTCTATAGGGTTAGTCTTGTAACACATGCAGTGCTCTCATGATATGGAGAACTAAGTTTAATGCAAAGTTGTATTGTCTGATGTTATACCATTGTGATTTTAGCTCGTGCGATGAAAGTGAGTTAGGGGAATAGACTTTTTATAATGGAAGGACTGTCATTAGTAACTCGTCGTTCCGTAGTGCTATCCTAAATTGATTTAAGATTTGAATGCGCGTTGAATGGAAATCAATGCATTGTCGGTAATGGGACATCTTTGGATAACCATGGATCGTGTCTCTTTTGTCTTGTCTTGTCTTCCAGAGGGGAGCTTGTCAAACACACTGAATGAGAAGCACAACACACCAAGGGCTCATAACACTAGAGGGAGACACTCCCTCGTTTCCATGGAAACGGTTAGAAACGGCCCGGATCATCACTCTTCTTTTTATAAAGGGGCTTGGGTGGAATTTATCTTGACTGGCTATGTCAGTGTAATGCACTGCTGGAACGGTTGGAATTCCTATTGGTCTCCGCTGACAGCTTTTCTTTTACGCGCGTACAGCCTACGCGGAGCTCCAAGAGGAGTCGGCTGTTCCGGGAGGAAGAGGAGGAGCAGCCGCCGCGCCTCCCGTCCAGATCCCCCAGGAGGAGCCAGCGTGTGTCCACCACACCCCAGGTAAGGACACCAGGGTTCCCACCGGTCATGGAATGTCCGGAATTTCATGGAATTTGAAAGTCTATTCCAGACATGGGAAGTCGGGGGATTTGATAATTTTTTCGGACTTCATGGAATATCGGGGAATTTTGTTTGTAGCATGTTTACATTTTATTCATTTTATCCAAATTAAATATTTTCCTTGCAGTATTTTATTTTATCAGGTTATTTCATGCGTGTCTCATATTGTGAGTGGTAGTTTTTCTTTGACGCCCATTTATCACCATTCCCCTTCTCGTTTGTCATCAAAAACCGTCAAGATATATGCAGTCTCCTGTACCTGCTAGTGCTAACGAAGGCAATGTTTGTCTGCTAAGCACAAAGGCGGCCTGTTTTCCCGTGCGTTATAGGTTATGGAAATTCAGCTTTTCAGTCAGGGAATTTGACATTTCACTTAGAGTGGGTACCCTTGGACATGCCAGCCTGGGACCATATACCCTTTTAGCCCTGCTGTTTTAGTTTTGGGGAACAGGTCTTAGTCAGTCTGGAGTTTTAATGTATTTGCTTTTTAAGTCCAGCTCCTTTTTTGGATTTATTCATAACAATTTTTCTGACAACTGTGTTTGTTTTCCTTGCAGAAGTTTGCAAATATGACGACTCCGGACAAGAAAGCGTCCCAGAAAATTGGTCTGAGACTGAGAAACCTCCTGAAGCTGCCCAAAGCACACAAGTGGTGCATCTACGAGTGGTTCTACTCTAATATTGACAGGTAGACACAGTCTCTTGTGCCTGTGTGTACAAGCAAAGACACATACAGCCTGGAACTTAACAAACAACCCCCCAAAAAACGACGTTGCTTTATTTGTTTTTTCAACTCACTCTCCCTTTCCCCCCCCCCTACCACTCTCAGACCGCTATTCGAGGGCGACAATGACTTCTGCCTGTGTCTGAAGGAGTCCTTCCCAAACCTTAAGACCCGGAAGTTGACTCGGGTGGAGTGGGGCACCATCCGGAGATTGATGGGCAAACCCAGACGGTACGGGCCATCACGTCAACAAATATCCATGCTCCAAAATCGTCCAGGCCATATTCAACAAGTATCACTTGATTACCATTGGCTTCATGAAAGAAAATAGACGTCTACTTCCTTACTTTACCTCCATTTCAAGGATTATTACATCCATCTATCTCTTGCCATAAATATATTCTTTGGTATGTTCTAGAAGCCACAGTGAAATCTTGAATGCGAGTTGTGTTCATCCCAATCTAAACCGCTCTGTCGCCTGTGGATCCCCCCCCCCCCCCCCCCTCAGGTGCTCATCGGCCTTCTTTGTAGAAGAGCGGACGGCGCTCCGCCAGAAGCGTCAGAAGATGAGGCTGCTGCAGCAGAGGAAGCTCTGGGACGTGTCCAACTGCAAGGACCTCCCCGACGAGATCCCCCTGCCGCTCATCATCGGAACGAAAGTCACCGGTAACCACGGCGTCCCGGCTCGCCTATTACCTGGGAAGTGTCCCATAGCGTCTCTCTGTTGGGTCAGACGGGTGTAGACAGGATTCACGTCCTTGAACGTGAACGTACTTTGTGTGCGTTCAGCCCTGACGTGTGTGTGTGTGTGTGTGTGTGTGTGTGTGTGTGTGTGTGGGGGGCAGCACGGCTACGGGGAGTCCACGACGGCCTCTTCACGGGGCAGATCGACGCGGTGGACACCAGCGCTGCCACCTACCGGGTCACCTTCGACCGCAACGGCCTGGGCACGCACACCGTGCCCGACTACGAAGTGCTGGTACGTGTGTGTGTGCGCGCGCGTTGGTCTATTGGTCCAGAGTAATAGATGAGGACATTAATGAGATTAGAAGCTCCAGTGACGAGGGATACAGGCTCTTTAAGGTGTGTGTGTGTGTGTGTGTGTGTGTGTGTGTGTGTGTGTGTGTGTGTGTGTGTGTGTGTGTGTGTGTGTGTGTGTGTGTGTGTGTGTGTGTGTGTGTGTGTGTGTGTGTGTGTGTAATATCCGTGACATCTCTTGCCCACTGAAGAGTGTTCATATCCGTTTTTCCTCTCCCAAGAGCAACGAGCCCAACGAGACCATGCCCATCTCGGCGTTCGCCCAGAAACCGCGGCCCTCCCGCTTCCAGAGCTTCCTGACTCCGCCCCGAGGACCCTACCCTTCAGCCACCACTCCTGTCCTCATGGTCGGTAATGTGGAACTATACCATGGGCTCTTTATCCTCAGGGTTAGGTCTTCGATGACCTAATGCTGTTCATTTTGTTTAGAGCTTGTATAGTTAATGTTGATTGTGTGGTTCATTTTGTTTAGAGCTTGTGTAGTTAATGTTGATTGTGTGGTTCATTTTGTTTAGGGCTTGTATAGTTAATGTTGATTGTGTGGTTCATTTTGTTTAGAGCTTGTATAGTTAATGTTGATTGTGTGGTTCATTTTGTTTAGAGCTTGTGTAGTTAATGTTGATTGTGTGGTTCATTTTGTTTAGGGCTTGTATAGTTAATGTTGATTGTGTGGTTCATTTTGTTTAGGGCTTGTGTAGTTAATGTTGATAGTGTGGTTCATTTTGTTTAGAGCTTGTGTAGTTAATGTTGATTGTGTGGTTCATTTTGTTTAGGACTTGTATAGTTAATGTTGATTGTGTGGTTCATTTTGTTTAGGGCTTGTGTAGTTAATGTTGATTGTGTGGTTCATTTTGTTTAGAGCTTGTGTAGTTAATGTTGATTGTGTGGTTCATTTTGTTTAGTTGTCCTCTACCGTCTCTTCCTAATTGAAGAGTAGGTCAAAAGATCAGCCCTGACTTCTTTTACACCCCCTCTCCTCAGGACAACGACCCTCTCATCAGCCAGTCGCCGTGGAAACACAAGCTCCCCGGGAGCGAGGAGGACACTCTGGGAGGGTTCCCTGTCAAGTTCCTTGTCCAAGTGGTAAGGACACACGCACACACACACACACTCGCGCTCTCGCTTTCTTTGTCATCACCTACACTTCAGTCTCTCTCTAAAAAGAAAGAAATTAGATTTTGTTTTTTAAAGGTAGGCTACCTTTTAATTTCTTATGGTGCCATCAGACTTGGCAGAAAATGCTTGGTTAAAGATGGCCTTCCTAATAGACTGGTAGTAGTTTGATCTCTGAGATCGATATCTTTTCAAAATGGAACTTAGCCTTTGCTTTTGGCATGAAAAAAACGAATTACAGGAAAACTTTAGGAAAATGTAGCTCCGGTAGACATGCTTGGGGGGGGGAACTGCTGTGTTCACGTATTGTCTGTTTGTGTGTGTTCCCGTTGTGCAAAGACGCGGCTGTCCAAGATCCTCATGATCAAGAAAGAACACATCAAGCACTTAAAGGACATGAACACAGAGGCCGAGAAACTGGTACAGCCGCTCTATTCCTGGATGCACTGAAATGACCCATCACGCCATTACATCAACAATGGGGCTGTGCCAAATATGTTGAAGTGTGTGTGTGTGTGTGTGTGTGTGTGTGTGTGTGTGTGTGTGTGTGTGTTTAGAAGTCCTACTCGATGCCCATAGTTCTGGAGTTTCAAAAGCGCTACGCCACCACGGTCCTGGAGCTGGAGCGACTCAACAAGGACCTTAACAAAGTGCTGCACGAGGTCCAGCAGTTCTGCTGTGAGGTCAGTGCACACACACACGCGCAGCCAGCCAGGGGCGTGTCCAGACTTTTTTGGACTGGGGGGGGGCACTGACTAATGCAGTGGTGGGGATGAAGTACGACTCTATATTTATACACACACACACACACACACACTCGTCGGAGACGCGTTCATTTACCATTTCTGTCTCCACTACCCATATCTACTTTAGTTGCTAACGTTAGTGTCTTGCGTTCCTGTGTTTAAAGTTTTTAATTAAATAGATGAATAGACCTGCCAATCACAAAACAGTGGTACCATACACATTTTGTACCATACAAACAGTAATCTTACCAGATGAGAGACTTGACCTCACACCTCTCCTAACAAACCAGCAAATCTTGTTGCACCACTGTAACATGACCAGTTAAATAACACTACAGGCACTTCCGTTGTTTATAAACTAAACATTCAGGTTTGAGGCCATAGATCTACCACAGTTATGAGGAAAAAACGACTTCAACAACTTAGAAACACTGTAGTTTATGGAAAAACAACAATTCGTATACATAGGCCACATTGTGTGTTGGTGCCACCATAATCAAAACGTTTGAGCTATAAACATATCTTTGCCTTTGTCACATTTTTTAGATCACTAGGAAGTTGTTGGTGAAATGTTTTGTATAAAGGGTGTGGTTGGGCCCAACAGGTGGCACGCTACACTGTGATTATATTATCTTTGTCGCACTTTGCCACTACCTGGACACACCCCAGCACCCAGCTTGAAGTTTAAAATGCTGCAGCAAGGCTTTTAATGTGTGCTTCAAAAGAGAGAAATCACAAAAACCTATTGGCATCCGCGCACTGACCCGTTCCATGGACGTTTGGATTCTATTGAATATATATATGATGAACTACTTTTAAAGTCACACGAAAGTTCACTTCAGCCGCATCTTAAAACTAGCCGGAGGGCAACCTTTCTGTGTGTTTAGCTGGCCCCAGAGCAGGGCATGGTGCCCACAGAGCTGCTAGAAGGCTAATGTTCTGTGTGTGTGTGTGTGTGTGATTGGGTTTGTTTAGCTGGCCCCAGAGCAGGGCATGGTGCCCACAGAGCTGCTAGAAGGCTAGAGTTCTGTGTGTGCGTGCATGCGTGCGTGCCCTGCTCTGGTCGCAGAGCAGGGCATGGTGCCCGCTGACCACCCTACACAGCTGCTAGAAGGCTAACGTTGTCTGTGCATGCGGGCGGGCGGGGCCCCCATAGCTGTTAGAAGTCTAATGGTCTGTGTGCGTGTAGCTGGCCCCAGAGCAGGGCATGGTGCCCGCTGACCACCCCATACAGCTGCTAGAAGGCTAACGTGTGTGTGTGTGTGTGTGTGTGTGTGTGTGTGTGTGTGTGTGTGTGTGTGTGTTTAGCTGGCCCCAGAGCAGGGCATGGTGCCCGCTGACCACCCCATACAGCTGCTAGAAGGCTAACGTGTGTGTGTGTGTGTGTGTGTGTGTGTTTAGCTGGCCCCAGAGCAGGGCATGGTGCCCGCTGACCACCCCACCGAGCTGCGTCGGCGCTGCGAGGAGGAAGCCCAGGAGATGGTCCAGCAGACCAACGCGCTGCGTGACGACCAGCAGTGCGTGGCCAACCCGGGCCTGACCCAGCTCATTTCAGGCCTCACGGCCCTGCTGCTACAGATCAAGGTAAGACACCCGCGAAGGAATCCAGCCCTGGGATCCTATTCTACATCCTCACGTCATAGTCGAGGACTTCCTCGCGACGGTACCGTGCATCCATTTGTGACCGACACTACCGACTTGTTTGGCGTTCCTAAGTGTGTGGGTGTTAACCATCTCGTCTCTCGTCTTCGAACTTGTGGCCCAGTGTCTAGCAGAGGGAGGTGACCTGAATTCCTTTGAGTTCAAATCGTTGACAGACTCCCTGAACGACATCAAGAGCTCCATAGACCCGTCCAACCTCAGGTCAGCACTGGCCTGGCGGGCCCCTCCGCATTACATACGTAGATTACATTACACTCGCAGATTGCACTGCACACGTAGATTACATGACAGATGTAGATTACATGACACACGTAGATGGTAGCAAATACTCTCTTCATCCCCTCTAAAGAACTATGACACATACCACATCATTTATATGAAAAGCTAAAAAGGGTGGGTTTGTGTACACAGCAGGAAAAATCACTTTTCATGCTATTATGATCACTTCACCAGATCCTATGGGCGGGTTTATTTCAGATCGGGTTCAATTATTAGAATCTTCTGCAAATTCTGTAACTGCCAATGAGTGCTAATTTCTAGCGCTGGGAAATCTTTCTGGATGTGGGAACTTAAATCAAAGCGGTTCCATTATTTTTATATGGGAATGGTCAAATCAGCATGCCATACCTCCGACTGGTATTGTAGTCCAAAAAATGCTTGTTTTGCACCTTTTCAGTGTACCAGTGTTTTGGGAATAAGTTTCAAATGTGTGTTGTTGTGTGTTTTTAGTTGCTTCCAGAATAACGTGGAGATCCATGTGGCTCACATTCAGAGTGGTCTGAGTCAGCTGGGCAACCTGCACGCCTTCGCCGCCAACCATACCAACGCGGTTTAAAGAGCGGCATCCAACCCATCACAACACACACACAGACACACACGTGGCGTCCCCTTCTATATCGATAGAAAGAAGAAAGGGTCTGCTTGTCATTTGAAACGACCCGATTCTCTCGAACTGAAATGGCGGTGTGGGGGAAGGGTCTGCTGCCGTCTTCCCCCGACACGTTTGACGATGGTTTGTGTGCCCTCAAAAGAACGTGGACAAACAGCTGCTCTATGGAAAGCTCGTGTCAAGACCCTTAACTTCTGTTCAAACTTCAACTCCATATTGGTCTTGTGTGCCAAACATTCTTGCAGTTTGTATAATTCATATTTATTTTGAGAGGATTTGGTTCTTATAAAGCAATGGTTTACCAATTCTAGAGCTTCTTTTTGTGATTCAGTGGTTTGTTTTCCTTTGCTCCACTTGTATGCACATGGGAGGCTGAACAATGTTTTGTATAATTGTTTATTGTAGATAAATGTACAATACCTGATTGGTTGTCATTTCCGTTGTATTCAGAAATGGCCTTTTGTAATTTTGTGTGTGCACTGAAGAGATTTTGGTATTTTTGTAAAAGGCAAATTGTTGTTTTTCATGCCTATTGACTCCAAACATGCATATAATATTTGGCATTACTGATGCTGCAACTTCACAGTATGCCTACATCACAGATGTAATCTAAATTACAAGCAGTTTTGTTACTTCAGAATCTACGTTTCACCTCTTATTTTGTAAAATCTGTAAATGAATGCCTCATTGCGTTTGTACATAGTTGTTGCGGTTTTTTATATTAAACATATAGCAACACATTTTATTGTATTTTTTCAAGGAAAAAGTTGAAATTAACGTGGGTGCATTTAGGTATATTTTATTTGGCATGTCAACAAAAGGTAGCCTAATGACAATTGTTTTATTAACAATAAATAGTCATCTCCAAGTGAACTAAGCTAAAGATTTTTTTACAATTTGATATTTGTTAACTGTAATTTACATAAAGCCACTAAAGGCCATAGCACTACTTTCCCAGTCCGAATCTGAATCGGAGAAGTCGTGACCCTCACTGGCACGAACTGCGGGAAAGTGTTCGAAGTTCTCGGCCTGCATCTGGCTATGTTGCAAATGCCACTGCGAATTCGTTGGTGAGGTCCTACCAAAGGGGATTGGTGGAATGACAACTTTCATATCCGGTCCAATGGTTTTATTCGGTGGGAAATTATCGTATTCAACCAGGACTTGTTTTAGTCCAGAGGAGCAGTTGAAGGAGTGTGGTGCTTTAAATTGTCGGGTTCCTTTCTGATAAAGTGTTGAGGATGAGTTGCCGTTGGGAACTGCCACACAAGGTTCATCTCGATTCATTTGCTCTGCTTTAACCATATTGCTTTCCATAACGCACTCTATAGAGGCGCGTTCATAGGTTCTCTGTCCGGTGGGCAATGTTGTCGAGTTCTGGATCACGCCTGTTCCACTGTGGAGCATTGGTTGAAAGTTGTTTGCCTCTGTGAAATGTACCATTCGTTTCATCTCCGTTGGCAATCGACTTTGGAGTTGCGGAAAGTGCTCCGCGGGTGCGTTAGTGCCTGCACAGTTGAGTTTCATAGAAGACCCAACTTGGCGGCGGGACTTTGCACGTCTGTTCTGGAACCACACCTTATAAATAAATACAATATACATTAGATTGAATAACATTGGGTAACCGATGTGATCTGAACAATCACCTCTGCATAGATAAATAAAACCATAATAATATTGGCACTAATGGTTGTAATTGTTGTCTTTGTTCGCAATAGCAAGGTAAAACTCCTAATTACAAAGTGTATTGTGTTACCTGTATTCTGGATTCCGGTAAGCCAGTTAGAGTCTCCAGTCTCTCGCGCAGGTAGATATCTGGATATTTTGTGTCCGAGTACACTTTCTCTAGAACTTCAATCTGCTGCAGGGTAAAGTTAGTCCTCTTTCTCCGATGTGTAAGCAATGCAACACTGTCTGTTCGGGGCCCTGTGCAAGTCGTGGAGCTGTAGTAATTAGTCCGGTCCGATGCACTATAATCTGTAAAATACAATAAAAAAAAAAAGGGTAAATATAATAACATGAAGATATTTTACGGACCATTAAACTGCAATTCCTGTGCGTAATTACGCACACCATTGCACCAACCTGAATGTGCAATGTTTCCCTTCTCGGTATGTCCATCGTTTGGGTACATCTGAAATTGAGTCAGTCCTCCGATCCTTACATTTCCATGAACGGCAGACATACTGCTCCTTAACCTTTTCTAGGATAGTAAATAATTCCATGGGTCTTGTTTTCGGTCTTATATCGTTGCCCAGGAACTTGCGATCAAAGGTGGCGTGTTGTAAGAATGTGTGAATGGACGAGACATTAGTGGCGGCTGACACTGAGACAGCCTTGGAGGGACTTCAGACACATGTGATCTAGTGGGGTGTGATTGTGAACATATTGACACCTTAGACGGTGAAGCAACCGTGTGTTGGATTTTAATGACATGCGCACTCTCAATACACATTGCCTTGAAAAAACATTGATCTGTTTCGGAATGGATCAGAAAAGCCATCAAAGGAACAGACGTTAAGGAGTTGTATAGGCTCGGGTCTAAAACATATAATTGTTCAACGAACATAGTTTTAGCAGGAAGATGCAGAAACTTTAAACACAAGAAGCAAAGAAATAGATAAATACAACCCCCCACCCCCCCCTCCCCGATATATATATATATATATATATATATATATATATATATATATACATACACAGTCCTGTGCAAACGTTTTAGGTAGGTGTGTAAAGTAAGAATGTTTTAAAAAATCGAAGTGTTAATACTTTGTTTTGATCAATTAACTAAATGCAAAGTGAATGAACAAATGAACAATCTAAATCAAATCAATATTTACTGTGACCACTCTTTGCTTGCCAGTATTTTTTCCCACCTGCCTAAGACTTTTGCACAGTACTGTATATATATATATATATATTTATATATATATATATATATATATATATATATATATATATATATATATATATATATATATATGACTCTATATAACTATATATATTTTTTTTTAAATATATTGTTATATATAGTTTTAACATTACCTCTATAAGAGATGAAGGCTTAGTCTAGATTCAGTGTAATACAGATAGGCATCAAACAAGTCATAGACATAAAAAAAAACATTCATGAGATCCTACCTCTAATACCACATTAGAGGTATAGTGGTTTTGTGAAGATGTGTATTCCTGCAAGACATACGCGTATAAGGGTCCATATTTAGGCTTGAATCATTGATCCGGTATGACTATGCTTTGAAGCACCCTTCCTTTTTGCCAACAAAGCCTAGACAATACACAACTCTAGTTCGAGGGCCAGAAGTGGGTACTTAGGGTAAATGAGCTGCCTCCACCCCATCCAGAGGGGGTCACCTCAAAGGTCAGACTGTACAGCAGACAAGCTCATTGCCCGCCCATTTGGATTGTAAGTTCAACATTAACTTGAAGATAAAAACATATTGCTTGCTTTGCCTATGATGTTTATCTATATTTGATCACCAAGCTGCTTCATCACTATTACTACAGGTGCCTTGTGCTTGGCTGTGCCCATGATGTGAAGGCCAGTCATCAACTAAGCATTGTGTGAGGGACCTTACTGCATGTGGTTATTGTCAGGGTGTCTACAGAGTAC
Source organism: Aplochiton taeniatus (assembly GCA_017639675.1). Taxonomy (NCBI): domain Eukaryota; kingdom Metazoa; phylum Chordata; class Actinopteri; order Galaxiiformes; family Galaxiidae; genus Aplochiton; species Aplochiton taeniatus. Next base: position 4,228,079 of record CM030185.1, on the reverse strand, counting down.
TGTTATGCTAACGCATGGCTGTTTGGAGTTCTATGAACTTGTGTAATGGACCTGGGAGTGTGACCATTGCTCTTATAGTATACGTGAACTTGAAAGAAGTGTTTCAAATTAAGTGTATATTTTTTCCAGTAGAGGGGAGGGAAACAATGGTCGTTGGGTAAGTCTTCTAATATAAAAACATTTGACAGAAAACATTGTGTAGGACAATGTGATTTGGAAACGAGTTATTGTTTACTTGCATGTCTTTTTAACTTTGTGTGTGTGCTTGACACTAATGGTGTGAATAAAGACTGTATACATTCATTTTTAGACCTATTCACTATCCTTTCTGCTGCTGTATTTATTTTTTATTTGGATGACCTTAAAATTGTTTGTCTGCATGATTGATGACTTGTTGAATGAGTACCGTCATGAAATTGCTTTAGATTAAATTCTCTGATAAATATAATTGTTACTGCAATGTAAATGCAAGCTCCTATGATGATATGGCCATTGTAATTTTACCATTTCTGTTTCATGTCATAGGCCTATATCCTGCGCTAACGTTCTGCCTGTATTTGCTCGAATAGCATAAATACTGTCATAACCCTGGATTCCCATGTTAGTCGTTTACATTCTAATTAAAGGAAGTTCAAAAGTTGTTAGGCCCATCTGACAGATGTTCATGTTTCACTTTCTATCATCAAATGGGTCTAGATAGGTATTGGGCAGGCCAGCATTGTTCAAGGCAATGATCCATCACTGCAATAGCTTTGTAGACAGACCTATTCACATATCATAGGTAGACTGGGAAATGGTCAACAGTCCTTCCATAGTCATACTCTACACGTCACGAGACAACCATAACCACCATCTTTCCATGCTACCTGTAATGTTATTTTGTGTGCGACTCTAAAGACATAGAAAAGTAGGCTACAGAAGTTATGTGTAGGCCTAATAATTTAAACTGTTAGATCTCACACCCTGCCATACCAGTAATTCGCAATAAGCTCTCCAAACAATAAAGTGTGCAGGGTTTTTTGTGTTCTGCCACCTTAAATACAATTGAATATATGACAGCGTGGAAAGGGGTTTAAAATACAGGCCAGTTAACACACACGCCGACACGCATCTGCCGGATTGATGTTGTTATACGTCGGCCATACATCGCATAGAGATCGTTTGCTCATCAGCAAGATGTAGAGGCGACATCGGCAGAACATACGGAACAACAATATCTGTTCGACCTCCAACCGACGCTGCAAACGCATACATTTACATCTTCGTTCAACATTCGGAATCATGAAATCAGTTGTTTGCTACTGTTGCTAAGCTACGAGATGTTCCTACGTCATTATTTACATGTTCAGAAAATCCTCCCGGAACTTCCTGTTAAATTAAAACGGAAGTAGGTACGTGGCCGCTTCAGCAGCTGACACATTCTGCATGATGGCGACAGAGGTTCAGAGCGGCGACCTCAACAATGGCACTTCCAGCCGGCTCGAAGTCTCTATCGACGGCCTAACCCTTAGTCCTGATCCCGAAGGCGAGCAAGAGCCGGTCCGGGAACCTGATCTCAAGACAGTGCAGCCGGAGACCGAGGAGCTCGGCGCAGTCGAGGACGAAGATGGAGAGGAGGGCGAGACTTCAAAAAACACTATAGAGAGGAAATGGGGCTTCCCTTTGCAGGAGCTTTACGGACTGGCGCTTAAATTTTTTAAAGGTATTCTGTGTTTACTGATCTGCAAATTCAAGCATACATATCAAATGCTAGCTAGCTACCAAATATTGTCATATTTTATTTGTCCAAAGTAAACTGACTAGCTAGCTAGCTGGATAGCAGTTACTTAGCATCTGCTAGCTGTCACCCACATCGGCATAATTTTCCTTGCAAACGTCAGAATGTCATCTAGTAGGATACCAGCGAACTCACATTACTTGCTAGCTTGCAGTACTAACTAACCAATGTTCACTTAAACACTGTAAAAGTATTGTTTTACAATGATGTCTACGCAAGGGGTGTGTTATAACGTCGTTACAGCCAAGCAAGCTGCATGACACCGCTTATTGCTTGACGTAGCTAACTGTACGTCGATTGGCACTAGATTAATGACATATGAGTCGACAACAAGTAACGTCATGTGGCTCCTCCTCGTAAACATTAAAACGAGGTTTCGATTTGTATTTTGCCATTGTTAGCTGATACACCTCCCCATCATTTAAAGTTTGTTTCTTAGTCTTAGTGATCTACACGTCTAACCTGCAACCCCACAGAACAATTAGATAATACTCATAACTATTATTTCAATAACTTACTGTTAGCTCCTGCTATCAATGATGCCCTACTCTGACTATTTATTCATAGACCAGAATTACCATATTAAAACGTTGGGGGTGAAGACATTTTATTTTCAAGCTATTCTACAATAGCTGTTGATTGCGTTCCATCCTGTTGGTTAAATCATGTTCAGACCATTAAGAAAACACATGGTTGTAGTTCTCTTCCTGGACTTATTCTAAACCATGATTGTAGCAGAACAACTTCAGCAACTGCTATAGTAGCCTAATAGTGCCCCCACCTCCACCCCCACCCCCATAGATCGTTAATCTAAGTTTACTACAGACACACCCCAGGTCAATAGTGAGCGGGATTGTTGGCCAGTTGGCTATCTGTAGCTTTTACTGAATGTACTGCATGCATTTTAGTTCCTTACTGACAGTCTGAATGATAATATTCCTACAGTAAATCTGCCCTTGGCTTCCCATCAACTGAGCGTCTAGGTTTTCTTTTGATGTGCAGCGCCTGTTCACGGTCAATAGATTACAGTGGAAATGAGTCTGTGTTGATCACAAACCTACAGATAACATTTTCACACCTCAACTCGCTTGGATCTCTTCCGTTGTCTCAAGACCAAGGAGTTACACGGCTGGGACTATAAACAAGCCATGAAAGTCTCTTAGCCCTGAAACGGGCTCGTTCTAATCTGCCTTTGTGAAAACCTGAACCAAATGGGATTTTTTTTGTACATTGACATAACACTCAATTTGTCTTGATAAGGTTAACCTCGTTACAAAGGTCCTGCATACTTTACAGGGAAAGGCCTCCATGTGCATTCAGTAGGCAGGTCAAACCTAATGAGCGTAATGTAGACACAAGAGAGCTCTGGAATGCAGCGGTGAACAAAATTGCATTGCATAGCGATTTTCAACTGTTTTAATCAACGCGAATATAAAGTTTACCTATGTCTGATTCTTTTTGGCAGTGGCGAACCGCATGTGCCAAGAAAAATGCCTTAAATCGGATCATTTTCTGCTGAGTCTGGGGGAGAATAGATCTTCCCCGACTGAGTGTACTCTATATCCCTGATAGAATACTCCCTCTGCTAAATTGAACGAGAGCGTACTTTTGGATTGACAATTGGATCAGCCATTCAATATGGATTTGTGGTCAGTCGTATTCTTTCAAAATGTCCATACCATGGCTCAAGGTATTCTAGAAGACCCTACTCGCAGGCTTTGAGACTTAGTTTTGCCCACAAACTAGCTAGAGGTTTTGCATTTAATTTTTGAGTCTTGACTTACTTGGTGACAGCGAAATGCAAAAATTGGGTGTCAATCACAAGTTAGCCACGGCAAGCCACGCGCACCCTGTTTTATCGTCCATTTTACTTTAAATGGAACCATAATTTACTAAATGAACATCATACTGTAATGAAAAAGACTTGTGATTAGCGAATGAGACCATAAACTCGTAAGGAAAATGTTTATTAGTGTAATAAAGTAAGTGAGATGTAGGGTAATTTTCTCATAGACTTCCATACAATCGCTGTCCTTTTTGCAACCAGTGGAGTTGCCCCCTGATGGCTATTAAAAAGAATGCCTCTTAAAGGCACTGCTTTGCACATTACCACAACTTTCTGAGAGCGGTGATAGAATGAGCAAGGACGCCAAAAGGAGCTGTAGTAAAATGCTGTCAGTGTTTGGTCATTAATGAGCTGAGCAAGTGTGACGCTGTAGGTGTAAAATTACATATTTGCCAGTTGAGAGTTCTGTAAGGCTTGATCTTAATCTATTGACCAACAGGGTTATTGTTGTGATTCTTGCATTTCTTCAGTACCCTGTAGAAAGGGAGTTTAGCAGGAATCAAGGCCTTTTAGAACGCATCAGAAGATATGACTGTTAAATCGCAGCATTTTAAAACACATCATTTGAAACTGGTTTGGCCTGCCTACCTTCAGACACCCCAAATAGGTTTCAGGCTCTGCCGCCATCAATTCAATTCAGGCTTGGCTTTGCATTGTATCGCAACTGCACCCACAAATAGAAATGGCAAGATATTGCTTTTAAAATTATTATTATTAATATTGTTGGATTTAAAAGGATGTATACCTCTCAGTTTGACTTTTGTTTAAAGTCGCCGTCTATGGCTAAACAACTTGTACAATCATTTTTGTGACAATACATGCCTTAATATGCATTCCCAATTTCTCCGGCTCAAATCCCTGACTGGAGCTTTATCTGTTTGTTCTTAGATAAAGATGGCAAAGCCTTTCACCCCACTTATGAAGAGAAGCTGCGCCTGGTGGCCCTGCACAAGCAGGTGTTGCTGGGACCCTACAATCCAGACGCCTCACCTGAGGTGGGCTTCTTTGATGTCCTGGGCAATGACCGCAGGTAACCCCCCCCCCCATGCAGCTGTGTGTGTGTGTGTGTGTGTTTGATCTTTTAGCTCTTGCACCGCTGTCTTTCTGTGAACAGTCCTCCGGGTTGCCTTTAATCGGTTTGCATTTGAGATTGACTTGGACTGATTGATGTTTTGGTAAGAAACTTGTAGCCCTCTGCTAAGCAGCTAGAACTTTGGTGGTAGCAAGGTAGGGATGAAACAATACGGTTTCCATATATGCCATAGTGTCTCTGTCTGGGAAAACATAGTGGAATAATACATTATATTGACGTGAGGACCTGTCTCCGTCTCTCCTTCCCCAGGAAAGAGTGGGCATCACTGGGCAACATGGAGAAGGAGGACTCCATGGTGGAGTTTGTCAAGTTGCTAAACAAGTGCTGTAACCTGTTTGCCCCCTACGTCACCTCGCACCAGATCGAAAAAGATGAACAGGAGAGAAAGCGGTAATGCCAATCTAGCGCCCAGCTCCTCGTTCTGGATTTGTTCAGACTCGTTGTTTTAGGTCGGTCCCAAGTTCTACCGGTGAAAAGGTGTCAGTTTTGGACATTCGTAACTCTCTCTCCAGAAAAGAGGAGGAGGAACGCCAGCGACTGGAGGAGGAGGAGCGGGAGCGCCAGCGGCAGGAGGAGGCGAGGCGGAGGGCGGAGGAAGAGGAGCGACTGAAGAGGGAGGAGGAGGAAAGGAGGCAGGCAGAGGAAGAGAGACTACGGGTGGAGCAGCAGAAGTATGTTTGTGTAAAACAATAGGTGTAGCCCTTATGATGAATTATCCAAAGGGATTTAACTAGCTTTCATCCTTGTATAAGCAATGCGAGTGTAAGGGCATGTTCTTAGACTATTCCAGACTAGCTTTGTAAATGAAGCCCCACCCCCCAGACAGCAGATCATGGCGGCTTTGAACGCCCAGACGGCAGTCCAGTTCCAGCAGTACGCTGCCCAGCAATACCCCGACAGCCAGGAGCAGCAGCTGGGCCTCATCCGCCAGCTGCAGGAGCAGCACTACCAGCAATACATGCAGCAGCTCTACCAAGTGCAGCTGGCACAGCAACAGGTAGGTGACAGGACACAAACGCACACACAGACACAGTCTTGTATTTCTATACTTGTGGGGACCTGAAATGTGTGTACACACACACACACACACACACACACACACACACACACACACACACACACACACACACACACACACACACACGCAAATATGAACAACTTGTTCCAACACATTCACTATGAGCTAGCACACACACACAAATAGAAACTGGAAGGAAAGCAAGGCTCTTTGTCTCTTCTATGAACAGCGCGGCAGGTTTCTAACACACCTTCGTCCATGGAGGGAATTGATCTGTTTCAAGCGGGCAAAGACAGCACGTGTGATTTTCTCGCCCCCAGGCGGCCTTCCAGAAACAGCAGGAAGACGCGGTGGTCCAGGCCACCCTGGAGGCCAACTGCAGCGGGGAGCCCGGAGCCCAGGCCCCTCCCCCGCCCCCGCCGTCCGCCCCGGCCTGCCCCGTCGCACCGCCCCCCTCCGGGGACGAAGCGCCCGCCGTCAACGGCGGCCATTCGGACTCCCACTCGGAGACCATGGAGCGGGAGGTGGAGGCCGAGGCCGCAGAGGAGGTCACGGAGAATGGACCCGTACTTGGTGGGTGTCTGGGGTCGGGGGGCGGGGGGGGTGTGGATAGACGGAGGCGCAGTGTGTGGAGGGGGTCATTTTGGAAACACACTAGTGCCTACACTGGTCTTTCTCTTGGATATATACACACACAGAACAGTATGCACAGAACAGTATCTTCCTTCTGTCACAAAGCTTTATTCCAAGACAGAAACCTGATTGGTGTCTTCTCTGTTCTTGAGGAAGTTGACCGCAAACAGAGATATGAGCATGAACTGGGCTGGGAGTGTCACTGCCTATTCCTCTGATTGGCTGAGAGGACCATCCTCCTAGTTATACTTTTCATTGATCCAGTTACACCCAGAATACTAGGAAATGCAAATGTCTAGTTTGGAATCCAGCCCAATGTCACGTTTGGAACCAAGCCCAGTTCCTAATCAGCCATATTGACATAACTGGTCGAAATAAAGGATGCGGGGGAAGATTAATACGAAAGAGGCGCTTCTGCGTACCAACATTTTGGGGCATTTTTGGGGACACAGACTTACTGAAACATTCGGATTTGTATTGATACCATGCCTTTATTCATTGTGAAATCATAAAACCCCTACGTTCTCGACTAAACTCCTTTGATGTCCTGCCTGCCTCCTCCCCTCCCCTCCCCTCCCGCTGGCGGTCAGACCCCCCCCCGGTCATCGCGGCGCCCTCCATGTGGACGCGGCCGCAGATCAAAGACTTCAGAGAGAAGATCCGGCAGGACGCCGACAGCGTGATCACGGTGGGCCGCGGCGAGGTGGTGACGGTGCGCGTGCCCACGCACGAAGAGGGCTCCTACCTCTTCTGGGAGTTCGCCACCGACCACTACGACATCGGCTTCGGCGTCTTCTTCGAGTGGACGGACGCGGCCTCCGCCGCCGTCAGCGTGCACGTGGCCGAGTCCAGCGACGAGGACGAGGACGAGGAAGGTGAGGGGGGGCGGGGGGGGGGGGGGGGCGCACTTCTAACGTACCCGTTAAAAACGTCTTTATCCGTACGTTTGGAATTGTTGGCAGCTATATGTAGAGCGCTCCGAACTCCTACATCCACCGCTCTGTTTCGATTAGGAAACGACTTTTACTTTCTAGAAGGACACTTGGAATGATGCTTTCCCCGGTCGGACCTGCACCCCTCGGTTCAGTGTCTAGAGGGCAGGGGGTCGGCATCCTTTTGGACATGAAGTGCCAGTTTGGAATGTTCTCGTGAATGAGTGCGCCATGTCAACATTAAGTTAGCATTAGCATTAACATTAGCCTAGGATTATTTAGGTCAGCACATCAAAAAACACGTCCAAAAGACCTGGAATTGTATTCCATTCATAGGCTACTGCAGTGTTGGGCAAGCTACTTGGAAAGAGAGTTGAGCTAAGGTACCAGGTAGTCAGTAAAGTAAATAAAGCTACCTCCGGAGAAATGTAGCTAAGCTACAGCCACATGGCAAAGGTTTTTTACATTGAACCAACTTCATTCCAAGTCAATGCTATTTTAGTGATCTATTAGAATGTTAATCAAACAGATAGGCAGGCACAAAATGTTCAGTAAAATTGTTAATTGATCAATATCAGTATGTTAACCTGTGGGTAAACTAAGTTAACTCAAACAGTAACAGAAAATTCAAGCAGTTTCATTTCAGACCGCAGCAGAAAGCTCCGCTGAACCGCCTGGGGAAATGTAGCTTGTGTGGATGCTACCGCACTACTTTATTAATAAAAGAGCTTGGCAACCAAAAAAAAAAAAAAGAGATTTATATATAGATATAGATATAGATATAGATCTCACGTGCTTATCGACAAGGTGCCAACGATTCTGCTGCCGCGTGTATCTAACCCCCCCCCCCCCCCCCCATCCCGTTCCCAGGGGAGCCCCCCAGTGAGGAGGAGAAGGCCAAGAAGGAGGCGGGCCAGCCCCAGGTGGACGAGATCGTGCCGGTGTACCGGCGAGACTGTCATGAGGAGGTGTATGCCGGCAGCCATCAGTACCCCGGCCGGGGCGTCTACCTGCTCAAGTTCGACAACTCCTACTCGCTGTGGCGCTCCAAGAGCGTCTACTACAGAGTCTACTACACCAGATAGGCCCGGAGACAGACAAAAGGGAGGGAGGGGGGGGGGTTGTTTGTGTTCCGAGGGCGAAGAGGAGATGTCCCTGTAGCTGTTCTGGACTCCACCACCAGAGGGCGACAGAGATCCCGGGTCTGAAACGTCCCTTTGGCGACTGGACTTCTGTGTGTGTGTGTGTGTGTGTGTGTGTGTGTGTGTGTGTGTGTGTGTGTGTGTGTGTGTGTGTGTGTGTGTGTGTGTGTGTGTGTGTGTGTGTGTGTCACACCGTTTCGTCAGAGCCCTTGGTGGAGGAGGGGTCGGGGGTTCCAAAGCGTGTTCGCCATCCGTCGTTGCTGCCCACGCCTAGTAAAAGGCCGGCCTCTGGCCCCCCCCCCGGTCCTGTTTTTAGCGCTCCCCTCTACCCCCCCCCCCCCACACACACACACACACACACACACACACCCCCACCCCCCAGGACGCTGCGACATCATCCGCCCGTGTCCAACGCTGTTGCCTTACCACTGTTGCTCGTCCCTTTTGGAGTGAAGCTGCCTAGCCTCCGGTTGAAACCGGTCGGGTCCACCTGAAGCCGGTTCCTCGTCGAGCCGGGTGGGGCGGGGCCCGTCCTACCCACACCGTGCCCAACCGACTCTCCAGGCCGGGCCAACCCCAGCGGGCCCGCCTTTCTACACCCCCGACTCACGGCCCCTCCTATGCCCCAGATACGTCAGCGTACACACCATCGGCCCACCCTCGGCTGCCCCCACCAGGGGCAGCGGAGAGACGCCGGGGTCCTGCCGTAGACCGGACCCTTCTACCGACACTAGCCTAGGTCGTGCGTGGCTGCACTAGGATTGGTTCAAATCTTTCCTGGTGACTTTTTCTCAACCCCCTCGTGAGGAAGGCTTCGAAAAGTTTGAGGGCAAGTCACCGAGATAGATTGAATGGTTCCAGCTCTTTAGACCCACCGACCAGATCCAAGAGCTCACTTTGAAATACTCTTAAGATCCATCTCAAGTGTGTCAGGATTAGGTTTGGGTCCATTTTTGATTGGGTGAGCCAGAACAGCTGAAGGTGGGTATATATCTTTGGGGGGGGGGGGGGACTCATGGTTTTGAAAGTAGATGGGGGAAGCTTGGGAAGAAGTAAGTCTACAATAAAGTGTACATAGTAAATTACAAGGCCTTGTAAAATGAATCACCTCCAACCAGAAGCAAGGATGGGAAGCGAGAAATCTATCGAGGGATAAAAAGCATTTAAGAAATATTTATTATTCTCCCTGTCACGTAGAGTAGTAGTCATTTTTGTGTCTGAACGCAATTTTAGTGTATTTCATCTCCTAACAGTCGTCTTTTTTTTTTATTAGGGGCGTGTCCTAATACTTTTCAAATGCCACCTCACCTTCCCTTTTGTAAACCGTGATCACAAAGAGAACGACCGTAGGACACAGCAGGACTACGCCTTTCCGAAGCTTTCATCCTTTCAGTTTGCGCGGAGGGACGAGTCACGGGAGGGAAGCTGGTGAACAGTATCGGGACACGTCCCACGTCTGCTCGGAGAGAGATGGCTCCTGACGTCTCTGTTTGCGGCGTTCCGTTTGGAACGTCACCCGTTCCTTTGGATCCCGCCGACCGACAGCTAAGCAGTACCGCCTCAAACACGTTGTCCCCCTGGTTTATTTTGTCACGCCACTGTTACATCCATCTCATGCGTTCTGGAGTCCGTATATATAGCTCAAGTTGTTTGCTGTATCTTCCTTCCTTCCTTCACGATTATACATTTAACTATTTGTCATCTCATATGGCTACCAAGAGTGTCACTAATAAAATGATTGTGTAGTCAAATGCTCCTGACTGTACCGACTTCTTAACGGAACTTCTTACATTTGGATATTTTTTTTTTAACCCTTATCACTTCTTTGAAGTTTTGGGTTCTGTGCTATTTTAGCATTGCGCCAATGTTTCACCTGGTATTTGCATGCGTTGTGTATCACATGAAGTCCGAGTGCTGTATGAACTATGCTCTAACTGCTTCTGTAGGGCTGTTATGAAGAATGATATAGAATTTATGGAAGTGGGCCCTGGTGGTTACAAAGATATCCAGCCCCTCACTGTTCTCAAGCAGTTTTGAATGTTGAACACAGATGGGCAACAATTTTCAAACTATTTCTAGTTACTTTTCCAGGACAATTGGGCTTAGGGAAATGATTAAGCGGTAATATTTGAATGAAGCCTCTGCAATTGAGATTTGTTCGACAGAGACTCTAATCGTAATAAAACCGAGCTGTAAAGTTCAAGACACCTTTTGATGTATAATGCCCTGTCGTTAAGCTGTAAGTACTTGTTTTATGGCTTGGGCAAGTGGCGATCAAATGGACTGTTCAAGCTTTGTATGTAAATAATTCTATGAATGGGTTTATGTATGGCATTTCGATGAGGAAAAGGGCCATGGGCTCAGTATTGATGCACTGTAAAGTATGGTGGATGAATGAGACCCGTGTATATTTTACCCCAAATGAAAGTCGGACACTAACAAGTGTAAAAAAGAAAAAAAAAAAAATATCGGTGTGATGGAAAAGCTTGTCTTTTGTATTGCTTTGAATAGTTCTGGTCTGAGTTGAACGTTCTTTTTGGGCATATATTTAATCAGAATTAAACGTATGTTCCTCTCTGTGCACCCTGTGTCTCTCTTCCCCAACACTTTTCTCTACCTTGTCAGCCATTATTTCCATAATGTGAATTGGCTGACTGTAAATGTCACTGCAAAGAGGATGGGTGTGTCACTCCTTCCTCTAAACTGTTTTGCAACTTCTGAATAGAGCAAAGTCATTAGATGAGAATCAATGGTTTCCTGGAATGTACATCAGAATTAAGGGCAAGTGTTGAACCTATGACTCAGCCGCCGAATGCGGCCACAACTGAAGATGTTGTGTGCCCTTTCAGCCACCAGGGAGCAGCGATCATACAATCTTCAAGCACGGAAAGCAAATGGCAGAGGACAGTAGGAACATCAGGTTCGAGAAAAGTTTTGCCAACTGGACATTGCTCTGTTCAGATCTTTTGTTTACATCTAGTCGCAAGAATTTGCCAGTGAGTTTGTGGCCTTGAGATTACTATGGATACTTTCAGTGCATTCTTTAAGACAACTCAACGGGCAGGAATAGGCTACTTTCTGCAATAGCACTCAAGAAACATTTTGTGGAGAAGTAGCAAGTGAAAATTGACATGTACTTGAAAAACAATGAGTATATTAATCAAGTAATCATTAAATATATATTTGAAAGCGTGACCATACTGCAAAAAAAGAAAATCCAGTCCTGGTTTTCCATCAATCTGTTCCATTTGAAAGTGGAGGGGGAAGCAGGTAAACTTTTCTTCCACACTCATCAGGGAACAGACACAAGCTCTTTGACTCCTGATCCAGTGTCCACAGGTGGTTGGAATTTGCCGTATTTTACATGTACTTTTCCCTACTTTCACTGCGAGCTGTGTTTTTCTCTGCACTGTTCACTCGCTGGATTTGAAAGTCTTTATGGCAACGTCTCGAGGACAACATAACTCGCACCCTTTGAGAAAATATGGCGGGATGTAAGGATTACATAGCTACAAAAAAAGTCCCAATGTTTCAATAGTTATCTGGATTTTAAGTATAAAGGGTTCGAACACAGTTGTATGTGTTTTGTTGTCGTTGGAGTTTGTAAATATGCCTTTTCACCAAAGGACAGTGGAGCCGCGGCGCGTGAGTAGATTGTCGGGCAAGGAGAGCAAAACACCGGTAGAAGATGAGGGCTACATTATGGTTGATGGACGCAAACGTCGGAAGCCCGTTTTATTCTCATCCGTGGATGAAGTTTGCTGCCATACAATGACTAACATGATTCATCAACTGTCCGACCTTTCGCGGCATGCAAGCGACATATTTCTTGCAATTGAGATGGAAGCTGGAATGGTGTTTCAAAGGTCCTGCAGGATTCAAGTGCGCTTGGAAAATATTCAGAATGCTGTCCGCAAGTTAGATCACAAGAACATTAAACTATGTAAGTTAACAGTGCCGCTAAGGTCTTTTTTTTCTTATGATCCGCACTTTGTATAATGTTGCCGAGTTTATGAATTGAGTTTATGAATGAGTATTATGCAAACTGTGGGTCATATGCAATTTTGGCATTCTCAAACCCCGTGTTGGTATGAATTTGTTGTAGTAGACTGATTGAGTGTTTGCTGCTTATGGCTGGGTTCTTGTTACATTGAAATGGAGGAAATTAATTTCCCACATTTTAATAGGTGACATCAAAACAAAATATGGGCGTGACGTATCCTGCAAACATGCTGATGTTTGACGGGCATTGGGGACGATGCTATGATTCCTCTGGGCAATAAGGGGGCCTCCAACCTGTCAGATTTGATCGATTCTTCACAACGCTCCGACCATCTGTGAGTGCCAGGAGGGCCTGTGGCGAGGTCTTCGAAGTGACATTTGGACTCGACTTTTCAACAGCCATTTCAGCTCGCGCGAGGGCGTGTATTTGTCTGTGTGGATGTGGAGCATTATGCGCATCGAGGAAGATTTTGTCAGTTAATAGATAAATCAATTTCCTCCCCCTCTGATCCGTTTTTTAGGAGGACATCTGTTGACACCGACTGGATCGGTAGTTTATAATTTACCCAAACCTTGTTGCATACAGTGCGTTTGTGTTTGTATGCAGCCATGCCTAACAGATGTATTTGCAACACCTACCAGCAACGTAAAGATTACTACATAGATAGACTATGCTTTTAAATGGATGGTGGCACATGCTTAGTTGCTATCAGCTGTAGGAAAGTTGCAGGACAACTTGATAAGCCTAACAGGTCACATGTATCACAGAATGGCTGGATGGCCACTGACTGACTTTATTGTGCTAGTGTGATCTCTTCACAAATGGTTATGTAAACTCAGATTTTTGGGGGGATTATCCTAAATGGTCACTTATTGTAACTGATAGCAGATTGTTTGTGAAGTGAATATTTTAGGAGATCTACGTTTCACTTGAAAATGAGTGCCCCGCAAAAACAGAGAAAGATTAAAAAAAGACAAAAAAGATAAAAGACCAAGCTTGAATTCTCTCTTTTTGGGGGATTTATCCCTTGTACCCCTCATCTCCCCAGAGCGTTGCCTAGGTCACTGTCTCCCACAGACACCACGCACACAGCAGACACACCCAAGCATGCACTGGTGCTCGGAAACTCAGTTAGAGAGAAAGACAAGTAGAACAGACAGTTTCCAGACATAGTAGGGGGTGTAGGATGAGCAATAGAACCACACACACACACACACACACACACACACACACACACACACACACAAACACACATCACGTAGTTCTGTGAAAAGGACCCTAACATTATTTTTTAAATCCACTGGTTTATATTTATTTATATATATATATATATATATATATATATATATATATATATATATATATATATATATATATATAAATAAATATTTTAAAATTATTTTTAACCTCCAACTCACACTAGCCTATATTGTCCTAGCAGTGGAAGATGGAGGAAGACAGAATGGGCAACAAATCCCTTGCTGGTTTATTTTCAAGTGTCGGCCATCTGCTTTTGAATTCGAGGGTGGGGTTGGAGTTTCAACGCGGTGCACTTCTGGGTTTGTCAGTCAGGTAGGCAGGGAGGGGGGGGGGGGGGGGCAAACAGCTGGAGACAAGGTGTGAGAGACAGCAGAGGAATGCGCTGGGTTATGTAGCCAACCACAGTTTGGCTAACTAGCTAGCCAGCTCCCACAGACCCTTAGGGGAGTGCTAGGCGTTTCTCAACAACTGCCGTAAGATTCATTTCAACAGAAATATGTATGGCTGTGGAGTTTGTTTGCACACACACACACACACACACACACACACACACACACACACACACACACCGGGAATTGAATCTGATGGGGTTGGGTTTCGTTTGATAAAGCCCTAGGTTGTCTGCTTTAGTTTTGTGCTACTTTGACGATTTGGAATTCATCGTCGAATATTTTGCCCTGAAATATGAATCACCCACATTGGGCCTGGATCATTGAGACGGATTGAGAAGCCAGCCTCCTGTTGTGTTCCTTCAGTCGGCCTCCTCACGCAGCATGCACACGTATCTTGAGATGATATCGTGTCCGGGCGACCGCGAAATACTCTGCTGGGTTGTTGAATTTACAATATTTGCCTGGAAAGTCATCGAAATAGCAATCCTCCAAGAGATGCTGGGCCCACACTCTAGAGCCAGATAGCTAGCCTTGCTTTGGAGTTAACCCCCCCCCCCCCCTCCTCCGCCTGGGCCAGGGAGAGCAGTAGGAGCCCTGTCCTAACCCCCCCCCCCCACAAACACAAACACACACAGTCAGAGCCTCCACCTGGGCCAGGGAGAGTGGTAGGAGCCCTGTTCTAACCCCGGCTCAGGGCGGATCACGTTACTCAATGGACAGAATGGCAGCAAGAGGGGCCCCCTGAACTGCTGGAGGACTGACATTGAGCGGAGGGCATAGTGTGTGTGTGTGTGTGTGTGTGTGTGTGTGTGTGTGTGTGTGTGTGTGTTATTGGAGCAGTGTGTGTGTGGGTGGGTGGGTGTGTGTGTGGGTGTGTGTGTGTT
>CM030185.1:4203099-4205599 GCA_017639675.1 Aplochiton taeniatus | reverse complement strand
TGGGGGTGAGTGTACAGTGTTGACGGTCACACTGGCTTCAGATCAGTGGGCGTTCCTTGTGGGGACCCGAGGCTGCACGGCGATGATGTCTCAGCGCGGCTTGGGCTTTGAACCGTGACGTGGAGACCCCGGGCCTAGTCCTCACTAAGCATGGCGTCCCCTCCTCCTACGCCCCTCCTCCTCTCCTCTCCTCTCCTCTCCTCCTTTCTCCTGCTGATGGAGTGGAAAATTCAAACCACCTGCTGCGGGACCTGTAAGGCCGTGCGAGACACACACACACACACACACACACACACACACACACACACACACACACACACTTAGGCACTCACACACACACTCACACGCAAGGCTTGGCAAGGGGTAATTGGAGCTCTTTTATGGTTGTGATGCGGCCTGTTAAACATGAAGGCAGCCTAAAGAAGCGTGGAGGGTGTGGACGCAGTGGAGGAGACACTCTACACACACACACACACACACACACACAGCAAGCAGGGACGCATACACACAATTTATTTACAGCCTTAATACTTTTTAAAGTATTTTAAGTGTTCTACTTGATTAGTATAAAATGTCTTTGGTTAGTCATCTAAAATTGATTTGGTCAGTCGGGTAATAGCCCCATGTGCCATAACTCGACAATAGTAATTCATAACTACTATATTACTCTTAAAGTTACATAGATTTATAGCTTTACTCTTTAAAATAGATGTCCCCTTATAAGTTGTGCCTTCAAAATGGATTGAGATGCCTTTAGTTTTAGCTACTATTTATTGAGGTTAAAAACATACACACACATTCAATAACCTTTGATTGTACTGTTTAACGCCATTCATCTGCTTTCATGCATTTTGTTGCGTTTAAACCCGCCCTTTCCTACTCTGTGTGTGTGTGTGTGTGTGTGTGTGTGTGTGTGTGTGTGTGTGTGTGTGTGTGTGTGTGTGTGTGTGTGTGTGTGTGTGTGTGTGTGTGTGTGTGTGTGAGCAACAAAGCCTTTTAGTGGGCACCCTCCCATACCACCCTGTAAGTGGGGATTTTGCGAGTCAGTGGCAGGGATTATGAGGAGTATGATTTCATACAGCGCTTTATTGTTGATCTGCCCTAAGCTCCGGTATAGCCGGCCCTCCTAGTCTTCGTCCTTGTCCCATGGCTGCTTCAAAGACACGGCCTCGGAGAGCTTGGTGTGTGTGTGTGTGTGTGTGTGTGTGTGTGTGTGTGTGTTGTTGTTTGTTACACAGCTACAGTACATGTGAGAAGCTGTAGAGACTTGTTTGCTGTGTTTGTGTGTGTGTATGTGTGTTGTTTGTTACACAGCTACATGTGAGAAGTTGTAGAGACTTGTTTGGTGTGTGTGTGTGTGTGTGTGTGTGTGTGTGTGTGTGTGTGTGTGTGTGTGTGTGTGTGTGTGTGTGTGTGTGTGTGTGTGTGTGTGTGTGTGTGTGTGTGCGTGCGTGCGGGCGTTAGACCCCTAGGCGGGGTATCCTTGGGTGCCCACACACTGTAAGGTGTTACCATGGAGAGGAGCCTGTCAAGACAAGACTAATCAATCACATTGCCTCATGGTAGTAATGGTAAAACTTGTTTACTACTTTTAAAGGCTGGGAGGCGTTTAGGGAGTTTTGGTTGTAGACTGGGAGCTTCCGTGCACTTTATTATGAATTGATAAGTTGATGTGTGGTCGTTTATGTGGCTGATGCCTCACAGGACTATAAATATCATTGTTTAGTGTGTGTGTGTGTGTGTGTGTGTGTGTGTGTGTGTGTGTGTGTGTGTCTGTGTGTGTCTGTGATTGCGGGTTTTCGGATTGCGGCTAAGGTTTTCCCACCTCTGTTTTTCCTCTTCCCCAAAGTGTTTTCTGCAGTGTGTGTGTGTCTGTGTGTGTCTGTGTGTGGGCAGGGAGTGTGTGTGTGTGTGTGTGTGTGGGTGTGTGGGCAGGCAGTGTGTGTGTGTGGGCAGTGTGTGGGCAGGCAGTGTGTGTGCGGGCAGTGTGTGGGCAGGGAGTGTGTGTGTGTGTGTGTGGGCAGTGTGTGGGCAGGCAGTGTGTGGGCAGGCAGTGTGTGGGCAGGCAGTGTGTGTGTGTGTGGGCAGTGTGTGTGTGTGCGGTGTGTGTGTGTGTGGGCAGTGTGTGTGTGTGGGCAGTGTGTGTGTGTGCGGTGTGGGCAGTGTGTGGGGAGGCAGTGTGTGTGTGTGGGCAGTGTGTTGGTGGGGTTCAGCTCAGGCTAACTGAAGGAACTCACGGAGGGTGGCCTGCTCAGCCCACTGCTGCTCTGCCACTGCATTGGTTTCCATTGGTTTCCGTTGGTTTCCGTTGGTTTCCGTTGGTTTCCGTTGGTTTCCGTTGGTTTCCGTTCCAAACCGAGTAGGACAGCAACGTCGCAAAGGAACAAGACGGAATAAGGCCGTTATATACATGTCTGTGCAGGCTGACAAACGCCATTTCAAGTCTCTGTGGACGTTTCCTGTTGTGTTGTGTTAGCCGTGGTAGGCACTCGGTCTGTGG
>CM030185.1:4193099-4195599 GCA_017639675.1 Aplochiton taeniatus | reverse complement strand
GTGTCTTAGGCCAAAGTCTATCTATATTGTGCCAGAAAAGTGTCTCCCTGAGCTGCTTTTGTCTGTGGGGGATTGAGGGATCACTCACAGTACATGGGAAACAGAGGAAAGAGAAATGGAAAGAGAGGAAGGAGGGGAAAACAGGAAATTCCGACTGCAAGCTGGGAGCGTCGATGGTTAGAAAGTGTGTGTGCCCGTGGGGGTGGGGGTGGGGGTGGTGGGGGGGGGTCAGTTAGCATGGTCGTGGCAACTCCATTTGAGGTTTTCACACGCCCGGCTGGAGGGAACGCGAGAAAAGACGCACGTCGATTCGTTCACGGTGAAGAGAGGCTAGAAGAGGGGGACAAAAGCAAAGAAGTGAGAGAAAGAGGTCAAACGAAAAGAGGATCGAAACATTGATGGGGGCCCGTTGGCTGGTCTTAGAAAAGGTGTTATCGGTGACGATGTTCTGACTGGAACTAGTGAGGAAGACAACAACGCCGGTCTCTCTGGCCCCTCGCTCATAGGTTCCGGTAAATTGCCGGGATAACCCCGGCACCGGGAGCGATTTTCACCGTTCACACGTGCAGCTTCATTCCGCAGAGCATTGCCGTGTTGCCCCTTTCCACGGAAGGGATCGCCGGAATGGGGCAAGGCTGGACGGACATGTGCGGGGCGACGAAGATGTCTGGTGTTCTTTTCAGGAGCATGGCGGGCAAGGAGGTGTTTTTGTCATGGCCTGGCCCTCAAGGCCTGATTAGTTGATTGTGTTCACCTGCCCCTCATCATCTCCCTATTATTTCTCCTGGTTTTCATTGGTTTTCCCTGGTTTTCATTGGTTTTCATTGGTTTTCCCTGGTTTTCATTGGTTTTTGGTTTTCCCTGGTTTTCTATATAAGCCCTGCCTTAGTTCAGTTCTGTGTGTCTTCATTGGGTTGGATGTGGTTTTGCCTTCTCCCTGTTTCCCTGTGCGCCTGGATTTTTAAACAATAAAATGCTTTTGGCTCCTGCTACCCGCGTTTGGGTTCATCCTCCTGCAGACCATGACAGTTTTTGTCCTGTGCCATTGTTTGAACGTGTTTAATGTTCAGCGCGGATTGCGAAGAGCTCCTTTGTTTCTGCGTCTGTCCGGTTTCCCACCATTCTCGTGTGTGTCAATGAATTGATTTCGATGTAGGAACAAACGTACCGCTTCAATCCCCCGCCAAACGAAAACAAGTCGCGGATTCAAATGCGGTCATCAGTGGGGCCTTGTGATTGGTCGGCTCGCGTCACGTGCACGCGTCTGACATCTTTCGGCAGATAAACGTATGGCTTGACGTTGTTGTCCCGGCAACGTTGCTGCTTTCATGCGCAACCACAGCCTTCCCGGCACGTTCCCGGAAACCTTACCATGTCTTGTGCCGGCAAAGTGGCGGAACAGATTTCCCGGAATATCAACCCCTGCTCCTGTTCACACATGACCCAGTGCCGGAGCCGTTCCCGCAGTTTTCCGGTGTGTTGGAAAGGGGCTTCCCTCTCCGTTTGCCTCAAGTTGTTTTTGTCCTCAATTTTGTCCTACCTTTGCGTCAAACCTTTCCCTTCTTCCTCTCCGTCCTGGTGTCGGGTTTTTCCCTCTCTTTTGAGCGACACTCTTCATGCTTCCTCTGACTCTCTTTCTCCCTCCCTTCACTCTGCCCCCCCCCCCCCCTCTCTCTCTCTCTCTCTCTCTCTTTCATGGACACGTTTCCCCAACATCCTCTGGCTGACTGCGGTGTCACTAACATCCTGTGCCCCTAAATCCCATTTCCCGTTCTCGCTCCAAAGCCAAAAGCGGCTCGCGGAAACGAGGGAGCGCTGTCAATCACACGGCTCCGTCGGCCAATCCGCTCCCTCCGGGCGTCGGCCGTCGTCACGGACGCGGCGGGACGCGGCCCCGGAGGAAGGGGCTCGCGTGTCGGACGTTGTTTCCTGTCGGGTTTGGAGCAGCAAAGGACAGCAGCAGGCCAAGCAACACGGGAGAGGGAAACGTAATCCAGGGGCGGGGGGGGGGCTAGGAGTTCAAAGGCTCGTCTCGTTCACACACCCCCACAGTGGCTGGAACTGAAGTTGATCCCGGTTCATACCAGAGGCGGAGGTGTGGATGTCTTGTGTTGACGCAGAGCGTGGCACACCAGGCCGTTCACTCAAACCTGTGGAGACGGAGCGACGCTGGCTGGTCTCACTGACGCAGGGACATTACGCTGCGCTGACGCAGAGCTCTCTCTCTCTCTCTCTCTCTCTCTCTCTCTCTCTCTCTCTCTCTCTCTCTCTCTCTCTCTCTCTCTCTCTCTCTCTCTCTCTCTCTCTCTCTCTCTCTCTCTCCCTCTCTCTCCCTCTCTCTCCCTCTCCCTCTCTCTCTCTCTATTTCTTTCGCCACGGCCCGGCTAATAGGATCAGATGGAAGGAGTGCCCTTTGTCAGAGTTTAGGGAAGAGAGGAATAAAGAGGGGGGGGGCAGCCAGATGCAAAGGACAGACAGTGAAAGACGGAAAAGGAGGGGG
>CM030185.1:4188099-4190599 GCA_017639675.1 Aplochiton taeniatus | reverse complement strand
GGGGTTAGGAGAGCTGACCTTAAATAATCGGACCAAGATGGCGTCTCTAAAGGCCGCCTACCCTCCATCTTGTCTTCCACCCCTCTATCTCTTTGTTCACTCCGCCCATTTCATCCAGTAACCCCCCCTCCCCCCCCCTCCCTTAATCCACCTTCCTGGGTCGTCTTGAGACACACGCTGAGTGACTTTACTCATCAGCACTGCTACAACAATGTGCATGAACACTCTGCTCTGCCTCTCTCACTCTCTTACACTCCACACTCACTCTCACTCTCTTACCCTCCATCCTCACTCACCCTCTTACACTCCACTCTCACTCTCTTACACTCCACTCTCAGTCTCTTACCCTCCACCCTCACTCTCACTCTCTCTCTCTCTCTTACCCTCCACTCTCACTCTCCTGGTCAAGTCAGGCCTCCGTCAACCATTTCTGTCTTTTTTAACATTTTAAAGATACCGTTTGAATTTATTTGGTGGTAAACATCTATTTTAGTTTTATTTCTTAATGTTTATTCATAATTTAGCATTTTTTAAAACTGTTGTCATTGTATGAATATGTTAACAATATAATCTTAACATTATAGCTTTAGAAAAACACACACCAATAGCAAGGAAAACTAATAACCCTATATACCCTATTTTACCCTTTCTGGTGCGCCCACACACACACACACACACACACGCACAAACCAACACTAACTTGCATGCTATCTCATGCTCAAACAATCTTACAGGACTGAAGGCCACCCTACCTCCTCAGACAGATAAGTCTTGAGATGGAGTGACAAACAAACAGCCAGTCATTACCCTCCCACCTCATATCTCTCTTTGGGCTGCTACAGTGTCTGTCTCTGTGGACTTCCCTTCATTTCCACATCCCTCCCTACACTAAGACGGCCTTCTCAAACCCCTGTATATTATTTGGCATATTAATAGGTGTTCTAAATATGTTTTTATTAAAGATAGCATAGGACATTTTTGGACCGTGTGGAAGAAAGCCGAGTTCTTTTTGCATGTATAATCAGGTTGTAAGAGTTTAGTCAGAATCAATCATAACACAAGCATTGACAAAGGAAATATGACTCATTAATCATAATCTACCATACCCGCCATAATCCAACCATTGCCTGTCACTCAGCACGCTTTGCTTAATTATGAGTTGCCATGATTGTGAATGTTTACTATCATAGGTACATAATATCATATTTCACAAGGTTGTATAGACAGATATTCTCTAAACTTAGCTCGCTCAGTACCAATAGATAGGTCGCTGACTTGGTTTGCTAAATCACAATTTCTTTGTTCACATCAACCATAAACTGGCCACATGCCTGTGCTTTGGGAGAAGCTACCTCTGAGGGTGTCACAAAACATTTAAAACACCCCCACCACACTCCACCCCAAACAGACCCTTGAATTAGCATCCCTCAGGAATTGTTCTAGAACGACCACACAGTATTATAAAACATTTCGCAAATGTTTCATTCATCACATTTTAAATCGTCGGAGGATTTTAACCGCATGTCACAAGAAAGGGTGTTCACACTAGAATAGAAAGTCAGATCCAACGTTTTTATCGACGTGGAGAAAGTTTGGAGATGCGTTGCCGGGACCAACCGTTCCTGCACCGTCGTTCTCTGTAACGGACCGGCTCCGAACATGTTCCTTAATGACCTTAGTCATCCGTCAACAGTGCTGTGCTTCAACTCGATGGTTAGATTCCCTGCCACCGCTGGTTTTTGTCCTATTACTAGATGTGTGGTTGGAAAAGTCAATAAAAAATCGTCATCATTACAGAGGCATTCGTTTCCTCTGCTACACATGTATGTTCTCAAGACAGTTGAGAGTCAGTGCTGTGGAATGAAGAGGTTGAACTTTGAACTCTGGTGTTCTGACCGTGGCGCCTCCTCTCTTCTCTTTGCATGCTCCTCCTGGGCGTGACCCTTGCGTGACCCCTCCCCGACCCCTGTTTGACCCGGATGACTCCGTAGGTGAGTGTTTTGTTGGTTGACAGGCTTGAGGATTATTGGGCTTGTGACTTTGGCCACAGTGATCACATTACGTTACACGTCTTTCCAGCCCTCTCTCTCTCTGAAAACATACACTTTCGCTGGGGGGGGAAACAGAAATAGATGGATAAATTAAATTGAAGTCCTATCCAATTTATAGCACACTCAGTCACTGTGTTCCAAACGTAAATGTATTGCAACTCCTCTCCACACTCTACCCATCTATTTCTCTCTCTCTCTCTCTCTCTCTCTCTCTGTGTCTCTGTGTTTTGGGTTCTGCTGCGTTGCTTTCACATTGTGGATTATAAAAAATAAACCATTATTTTCACCGTGATTATCAATCGAAATGGGTCCACTGCCAAAGATAGGAGCTTGTTGAAACTGGAACGTGAGATTTGACTGGGGCACGGCGGGTCAGTGCTGGGCCAGGTGGTCCGGCCACACCCATTGAGTCTACACAGGAAGTGCAGCCCGTTTCCTGGATGTCAGAG
>CM030185.1:4163099-4185599 GCA_017639675.1 Aplochiton taeniatus | reverse complement strand
CGTGATCCCTTTGGTAGAAGGGTTTAGCCGGATACTGCGTTTGTGTGTGTGTGTGTGTGTGTGTGTGTGTGTGTGTGTGTGTGTGTGTGTGTGTGTGTGTGTGTGCTTCACGGACCCTTTTAAGGACGAGGGGTCTGTTGGGATCACTTTTGATTCGTGGCGTTTCGATTGGGGTTTCCGTTGGTGCAGAAACCATGGTGATGTTGGCATCGGAGTGTCAAACGTCCAGCCTGCTAGCTTTTTCATGTCTAGCTTTCCACACTTTAATTCGAAAGCCTGGGGAAGTTTGACGGTCAAAGTCTGTATGAAAGAGGGAGACTAGCGACGTGTTACTATTCCAAATAACCAATGAAGTATGGAAATGTGTGGAGCTTCGAAGACAGCTGGGTTACTGCTAAGGTGCTCTCCAGTATTGAAACCAAACCAGGAGGAGGGCGTGTCTTCAAACGGGGAGGGTTTCGCCAAAGAGTGAGTGGCGTTTCTGAGGGCCAATCAAACGCGTGCCTTTGAGACGAGGGCCAATCAGAGGCTAGGAGGAGATTTGTGTAGGAACGTCTCCAGACCGCCAGTCTAGTTTGAAAGAACCATGCGAGACAAGTCCGTGTCAAAGCCCAGTTTAACCCTCTCTGACCCAAACCTGTTTTGAATCGCGGCTCACTGTTCGTAGAGGTAGAATGGGGCTTCATCATTACTCAGAGCAGTGTCTGGTCTGTGGCCTCAGTGTAAGGTCTGGAGGCTGCCCGCAAGGCAGCGCTAACACACACACACACACACACACACACACACACACACACACACACACACACACACAGACACACACAAAGACACCATGGAATCAGGCAGGTGAAGGTGTTGGTGCCTCTCTTCCTCTGTGGTAGTACGGAGTAGTTGTTTAATGAACCCGAGCAGCAAACACAGTAAGCGGACCCCCATGGCGTGGCAGCACCTCTCCACAGTCACGTGGCGTCAGGCTGTTTGCGTGGGAGAGCGTGCACTGTGGCCTCTGTGTCTGAGGTGGGCTGAGGGTTTGTCTTATCCGCCCTCCCCCCCTCACCATACTACCAAAGAACGGCTGTTTTGGAGAACGGGCTGACTAAGCCAGGCACAGCAGAAAGTGCAGAAGGGGGGAAAGCAGAAAGGCTAAGAACAGACGGGGAGGTGAAGGAGGAGAAAGAGACGGCATGAGAGAGAAAAGGTGTTGGAAAAGAAGAGATTCACAAGGCAGGGTCAACCTTTTTGAAACACAAGGGGGGGCAGGGGACCTAGTGAGCAGGGAAAGAAAGTGAATGAAAGAAAGGTAGAAAGAAAGAAAGTAAGAAAGAAAGAGAGAGAGAGAGGGGAGCGGGGGGATCCAGATGGAACTCTCCTCCCAGTCGTCTGACAGGTTGTGGGAGGAATTTCGAGTGGTCTATTTTTGATCCGCTGTGTGTGTGTCTGTGCACGCTGGCCGCTGGGGGACAGATAATTCAGTTGACTGTGTGTGTGTGTGTGTGTGTGTGTGTGTGTGTGTGTGTGTGTGTGTGTGTGTGTGTGTGTGTGTGTGTGTGTGTGTGTGTGTGTGTGCGTGTGTGTTTGTGGATGGGCCCGGCCATGTAATGGGCCCTGAAAGCCCATTATGTATGGGGGATCACGGGGGCTTCCCGGCGCTGCCTGCAGCAAACTGGCTGCCTCTCCCTGCTCTGGGTTCAGTGCTAAAGCCCAGTGCATTAGAGAGGGAGGGGCAATGAGGTTTTATGTGCTGATCTTGGATCAGCGGTAAAGAGGGAACACAATGCTCGTGCTTAAAGGGGTCAATCTGTGAGGGAGGGAGGGAGGGAGGGAGGGAGGGAGTGAGTGAGTGAGTGAGTGAGTGAGTGAGTGAGTGAGTGAGTGAGTGAGTGAGTGAGTGAGTGAGTGAGTGAGTGAGTGAGTGAGTGAGTGAGTGAGGGAGGGAGGGAGGGAGGGAGGGAGGGAGGGAGGGAGGGAGGGAGGGAGGGAGGGAGACCGAGAGAGAGTGAATGAATGTGTGTTTGTGTCTGTGTGTTAGTGAATGTGTGTTTGTGTTTATGTTTGTGTGTTAGTGAATGTGCACATGTGTTTGTGTATGTGTGGTTGGGTGTTATTGAACATATGTTTGTATCTGTGTGTTAGAGAATGTGTGTCTGTGTGTTTTTGAATGTGTGTCTGTGTGTTAGAGAATGTGTGTCTGTGTGTTATTGAATGTGTGTCTGTGTGTTATTGAATGTGTGTCTGTGTGTTATTGAATGTGTGTCTGTGTGTTATTGAATGGGTGTCATTGTGTTATTGAATGTGTGTTTGTGTTTGTGAACAAACGAGTGTGTGCAGCTCATTAAGCCTATGGCTGGTCCCAGTCCAGCGCTAAGATCAGATTCTACCATAGTGCTGCCTGTGCCCGTGCCAAGGATTACTGAACTAGGATCAGCCCTTAGAAGGCTCCGGGGATGAGCTGGGAATACCGGCTGACCAGAGACAGACAGCCTGAGTGCATTACTGTCTAAGAGTCTGACTGAGTCTGACGGAGGGTGTGTGTGTGTGTGTGTGTGTGTGTGTGTGTGTGTGTGTGTGTGTGTGTGTGTGTGTGTGTGTGTGTGTGTGTATTCACACGTTATAGACAGCTCACAGCTGTAGAGGGCAGAGGGCCAGCCTTTCCTTTGTCACGCTAACGGATGGGACAGTTGCTCCATCTGCATAAAACGCACGCACACACACACACACACACACACACACACACATGCTCGCACGCATGCGCACACACACTCACACACACACACAGCCTCGGTGGCCTCTGGCTTTCTGTCTCTTTGCTGTCTCTGTCTTTGTTTATTTTTATTTCCCTCCCTTCCCTCTGCCCCCCCTCTCCTCCCTCGTCGTCGTCCCCCCCCCCTCTCTGCCTCCCTCTCTCTCTCTCTCTCTCTCTCCATCTCTCTCTCTCTCTCTCTCTCTCTCTCTCTCTCTCTCTCTCTCTCTCTCTCTTCCTAAATCAGCATTGTGTGTCCTGAGGAACCGCACGCAAGCACGCACGCACGCACGCACGCACGCACGCACGCACGCACGCACCCACACAGTGAACACACTACTCGACTACTTTTCATGCATTCTGACTTTTCCCTTCCTTCGACTGCTTTTCTTTGCGTCCTCCCATCTGCTTCCATGCACGTCCATGTTGTGACGTTCCGGACGGTTTTCCGCGAAAAGCAGCAAACCCTTTCTTTCCGTCTGTGAGTGGAGGACACCAGCTTTACGCTAATTCCTTCTACCAGACCAAAAGGTAACAGCTAGCGTGTGCAGAGGCGGATTGGATTCCGGTTGAATGCCCGCATTGGAGCTGGCGTTGTAGGCCCGCCTTACCGTCGAGTCCTGCTGGCACTGGGCCCAAGCAACCTCGCTGGGCACGGAGGAGAGGCCGGGCCCAAGCAACCTCGCTGGGCACGGAGGAGAAGACCTCAGGCTCCTTTCTCTCCACAAAATGGTGGACAACTTTCACTGAAAAACACCTCCCGCATGTACACTTTGTCCTGAGAAGATTCACACAATCGAAAGACACACACACACACACACACACACACACACACACACTCCTGTCTGGTCCCGTCAGACGGTCTTTGGCAGACAGCAGCACCTGTAACTGCTCCCCAGAGGGCTGGTGGGGGGTTGCCAGATTGGGCTTTTGTCGGGTTGCCAGATTGGGTTTCAGTCGTTGCCTCACCGCCTGTCCTGGTCTCCTCTAGATTCCATGAGGCAATACACTGAGGACAGAGAGAGGTAGACCCGGACGCAAACACACTCCTGTCGCGTTACTCCCTCACACACTCTTTCTCCCTCACACACTCTTTCTCCCTCACACACTCTTTCTCCCTCACACACTCTTTCTCCCTAACACACTCTTTCTCCCTCACACACTCTTTCTCGCCAACCCATCGTAGTTTTTCCACTCCGACTTTTTGCCCTTGGGATGCGTTTTCATGTTTTGACGCTACACGGCGTTGACATCCTGTGGCTATGTGTGTGTGTGTGTGTGTGTGTGTGTGTGTGTGTGTGTGTGTTGTTCTCTGCTGTGTCATTTCCTAAGGCTAAGCTGTGAAAACACATAGCCTCCACAGGGGACCAGACAATGGTGGAGGAGCAGCTCTGTCCACTCACTATATAGCTACCCCCCTTCGGTGTCACACACACACACACACACACACGCGGCCACCAGGATGTCAAAAGGTAAAGTTGTGTTTGTGTATGCGGGTCTCACCTGTATGTCTCTGAAAAGGTTTTATTGGCTAAACACACAACCACTCAAAGAGGGCCCTCACTCTCACCATGACAACCAGCTTGGTTTTAAAACTGGTTGGGCCGCTTGTCACAAAGACACAATGGCTTTTGAACTGCGCAGCAATGACAGCTATGCCGCTATGCTGGGCTCTGGAGTGTGTTTAGGGGTGTGACCGGGCTCTCTGACTCAATAGTCTACTTTACACAATGTATAGTACGTTTCGGGGTTGGACTTCCAAAGGAGATTCCGGTATGTGACATCAGTCACTGAGTGGCCAATCAGTGTTTTTATGTTTATCGAATAATAATAATTATTATAATTATTATTTGTGTTCTTCCAATCTTTTACCAGTGGCCTGAAGCGTTTTTTGACAAAAAGCTGTAAAGGACAGGCATAGACACAAGGGGGGTGTCAAACACTACAAACAATGTAGCTGTCGTTGCAGAGCTTTTGTTACATTTTTGTCAAAAGGAAAATCAAATTACCATGCCTTTGGAAAGCCCCTAGTAAATGTCATGTCATCGAATTTGGCTTTACAGTTGGGTAGCTGTAGTGTGTGTGTGTGTGTGTGTGTGTGTGTGTGTGTGTGTGTGTGTGTGTGTGTGTGTGTGTGTGTGTGTGTGTGTGTGTGTGTGTGTGTGTGTGTGTGTGTGTGCCTCTTCTCCAAGGTCTCCAGGTTGTAGTGTGTGTGTGCCTCTTCTCCCAGGTCTCCTGGTGTGCGTGTGTGTGTGTGTGTGTGTGTGAGTGTTTGAAGGAGGTCCTGTCAAGCATAACTGATCAGGAATGCCGTACCCACACACGACCACACCCTCCAACACTGGTGCACGGCCCCGCCGTTGTGTGTGTGTGTGTGTGTGTGTGTGTGTGTGTGTGTGTGTGTGTGTGTCCGAAGTCCTGCTCCCATTAATGCAGTCCATTTGTCATAAAACCAACGCACCACTCCTCTGTTCCTCCCTCCTTCCAGTATCACTCCAATTCTAATCGCTCTCTTGTTCTCTCTCTCCTCCCTCCCTTCCTCTCTCTCCTCCCTCCCTCCCTTTCTTTCCGTCCCTCCGTTCTCTGTGAGGCCAGACAGATGGACACACCTTTTCACACGGTAAATCTGCAGTGTTGAGAGGAGAAGCCATTGAGCTCTGTGCAGATGTTATGCACAGGCACACGCGCACACACACACACACACACAGACACACAGACACACAGACACACAGACACACACACACACACAGACACACAGACACACACACACACGCACACGTAGGCCAAGGCTCGCCTGCTGCAGCCATGTTGCCTCCGCTTGCTAGAAAGGTTCCGAGCTCCATCTGGCCTTCTGCGCATGGGACTAAACGTCTCGTCGCCATGGGCAACCCTCTGGCCGACTCTCCCTCTCTGCCGTTACCCTAGTCCACATTTTCAGGAGTGACACACACACACACACACACACACACACACACACATCAGACAATGACCAGCCGCTTAGAAACGCGATTAGAATCAGCTGCTGCCAGTGGTAGAGGGTTAAAGGTCACAGGGTCAACACCTGCTTCACCTTTTCCCTTTGTCTCTGCCTGGGTAATCTGCTTACCAGAGGAGGTGCCACTGAACACACACACACACACACACACACACACACACACACGGACGGGACGGCCGTCTGGGACTTCAGTCAATGGCTCTTTTAGCTAAGCCGCCTGTTGTTTTTTTGCAACGGAATAACGGAATTAAGTCACACAAGCGTGCGTGCATGCTCTCACACACACACACACACACACACACACACATACAGAGCTAAGAAATAATGGAGCACGTGGACAGAGGAATGAAGGGATTATGCCGTTTAACTGACATCAATACTGAGGGGTGGACTCCAGTGTACTGGACTAGCCTCTGTCCAACGAACCCATCAGGCTAACACTTTGTAGGCCAGTAAGAGAGGAAGAGAGAGAAATAGAGAGAGGTAGAGGGAGGGAGAGAGAGAGAGAGAGAGAGAGAGAGAGAGAGAGAGAGAGAGAGAGAGAGAGAGAGAGAGAGAGAGTAGAGAGAGAGAGAGAGAGAGAGAGAGAGAGAGAGAGAGAGAGAGAGAGAGAGAGAGAGAGAGAGAGAGAGAGAGAGAGAGAGAGAGAGAGAGAGAGAGAGAGAGAGAGAGAGAGGGGGGGGGAGCGAGGGATGGTTGCAATACATTTACGTTCGGAACATAGTGGCTGTGTGTGCTATAATTGGATGAGACTTTAATTTAATTTATCAATCTATTTCTGTTTTGTCCCCTAGCGAAAGCGTTTGTTTTCAGTTAAAGGTGTATTGTGTGCGTGTGTGTGGGATGTGGGGGGCAGACATGGGCAGTGAGTGTTTGAAATAGCAGCGCCCATCCTTGACTTGACTAAATATGTTTACGCGCACACACACACACACACACACACACACACACACAGTTTTTACCCTCCCCCCGGGAGATAAATGGGCTTGTTTATGTACTGTAGCCAGATAACACAGAAACACACACTCTCCGCTTCCCAGACTTTTCCGGACAATTTCACCAGCCGGTAGTGACCCAAGGCTATCCGACCAGGAAGCTCCCAGTGGACTTCCACTGTGTCCGGTCTTGTTCTGTGGTGTTTGGCTCCCTCTAGGGGTTTGAGGTTTGAAATATGTCTTTTAATAGGTCTTTTAATTTCTTTATCTAACGCAGTATATCGTGGTTGTGAGCTTCAGCAAAGATAAAAGCCAGCCCAAGAAAAAGGAAATCATCGTTGTTGATCATGTTCTTAAATGAAATGATTTCACAGGTCAGATGTGAATGGTTTCTGAAGACAGGCCTGCAGTGAGGGCAGAAGTTTGGTTGGCAATGTCCTTTTCAGGTCATTAACATCTTCCTTTGAAATAATATATATATACTATTGAAGTTACAGTATTTGTGTCCAGACACTTTTTTGATGCGATTACCATCAAGGACCATGAGTTGTTTTCATAGTCCCACACAGCATGTAGTCAACAGTGGTTAGCCCTTGCCCTGTGTTTTCTACACACACTACCTGCTAAGCTGCCTAGCCCAAAGGAAGACCTGTTGGCTCTGGGGTACTCCTTCCCCTCCTTCTGAGGGCCATTGCTAGGCAACAAACACCCCCACCCTATCCCCTAGAGCTCCTGAGGGTTTCTGGGTAGCCGGGCCTCATAAAGCGATCTAGAGGGGATGTTTTTGATACCCGCCTCAATTCTACTTCTATGAGAATGATTTTTTTTATTCATTCCTGCTTTATAACCCATTTCAACTTTTTTTGCAAATGAGCAGTGTCACAATTCCGAAAATCGACGTTTTTGCACCTATTGCGGTTTTAGGCTCGCTAACTTTTTGGGATAACAGGAAACACACAGATCTTTTTTCAAGCTGTGTAGTACATTGTGTCGAGTTGACGAGTTTCTGCTTGATCCAGTGATTGGTGCACAGGGGTGATTAACATTTTAGACGGGCTGCCACCAACGTATTTGATCTTCCTTGAACAATGGTAGCATACTATCAACGGTGTATCGACAACTTTCTGCTCCTCGTTATTTGAACTTCCTGGAGATCTACCTGGTCTTCTTCTTCGCTGTCTCATTCTGACCAGTTCTGCTGCTTCGCACTGCACTGCGGACTTCTGTACCTTTTCAAAGTGGGTTGTTTGATACGTTAGGATTTGAATTCAGATTGCACAGGAAGCAACTAAAAGCTTGATGGAACGTTCACACTGTCCGGCCACATGAGTGTGTTTTATCAAGTAACAATAGAGTTGTTTGGTGAAATGGCGGACCACACTGGAATTGGAATAGTTTATCATTTGAAAGATGAATTTATTAATAGTTCATGAAAACAAATACATTTCCTTTGTGGGTTTTCTGGCAGCTTCCTCCATGTTTGGGAGCAGCCAGGCCACTAAACCCTCCATGGGTCGTTAGTGACCCCCCCTTGGCCCCCAACGTTACTCTCTCTGACAGGTTGAGTGCATCAATACCACGACCTGGGCCTCCATCCAGAATAATATGTCCTTAAGGGGACCTCACCACGGGCTTTGGGGGACTGCGATAGCTGATTGACTGAGTGGGGACACACACACACATGCACCCAACCCCCCCACCCCCCCACCCCCAGAGCACAGCTCCCCCCTGGGTACCACTGACTGTCAGCTTGGATGACACATCGCCATGCCTCGCTGCACGGGCTGCTGTGAGTCTGGCTAGGTCGACCCCCCCCCCCCCCCCCCCCTGGCGACACGTCCGGACCTCCGCTTGTCACCTGAACAGGAAATACTGCAGCCGGATTAAATTAGCCCACTTAGCATTCACTCTCTTGACCGGAGGGCCACACATAGCCATGCACACACATCAACGCTAAGTGGCCGTTTCCAATTGATCGGAGTGGCAATGGGAATATTCATTGGGGTGTTCAGCAGGGTTGCGAGTCAGTGCCTCTTCAGTTGTCAATGGTTATCGTGTTAGGACTGTCTGGGTCAGCGAGATGTGGAGCCTAATCAGAGGGTCGGGTTTCGATCGGACACACAGACCTGTTCCTCTCACTGGATTGATCCGCCTCCGAACGCCTGGGATTTGACTGGGAGTGTCGAGGGGGTAGGGGGAGGGGGGGGGGGGGGGGGGGGTGGTGTAAAGAGAGCTGCTCGGTTGGAACACCGACAGAACATGCCTGAGAATAGAAGGCGTGGCGTTGACCAGACAACTGACCGGGTGTGTCGGCCGGCGGGCACTGCGAGCTTCTCACAGCCTCTCTGGTTGGACACTGGTCTCTGGTCATAGATGCTGCACTGTCCACAGACCCATCCACATGCTTTAGAACCTGCCTTGACCTGGCAGTGAGGGAGCAGGAGGTTCAAGGGTTTTTGAAATGTTTTGCCGTCTGTATCTCTCTCTCTCTCTCGTGGTCTTTGGTCTCCCTAACCCTAGACAGGCATGCTGAGGTTCCCATTGACTACGAGGGTGTTAGGAGGAGAGAGGTGGAGAGGAACACCAGCCCAGGGGAGAAGGGAGAGTCCAATAAGGAGAGGAGGTGGGGAGGAGAGGGGAGTGGGGAGTGGGGGCGAAGGTGAAGGTGAAGGTGATGCTCTCCGGTTCAAAGTGGGGGGGCACCTTTGAGCGGGGTGAAAGGTCAGAGGGCAGCCAGCCAGGTGACAGGCCGTGGAGATTATTGCCCCTAGGAGAGGAGAGAGAGCACGGGGAAAATGCTGGGGAGCGCAGCCTCACATGCACACACATGGATACACACTTGCACAAAGCGCACACACACACACCCCATTTGCAAATATGGCCTAACGTCCTCCAACATTCGGCCGAGGGATGCAAGAAGGGTTTGCGTATTTGCATTTTGTTGTTTCAATTTCTCTTTCCTTTCAATCCTTTCCCCTTCTCTTCTTCACTTCCCCCTTCTTCTCTGTCTGTCTATTTCTCCCAGGCCGTCTGCATATCTCTCCGTTCTAGTGGTGCTGTTACACACAGACTTTTCACAGCTGAGGCCAGTTGGGATTTATGGAACCACGTTGATTGTGTGTGTGCGTGTGTGTGTGTGTGTGTGTGTGTGTGAGAGAGAGAGAGAGAGAGAGAGAGAGAGAGAGAGAGAGAGAGAGAGAGAGAGAGTAGAGAGAGAGAGAGAGAGAGAGAGAGAGAGAGGAGAGAGAGAGAGAGAGAGAGAGAGAGAGAGAGAGAGAGAGAGAGAGAGAGAGAGAGAGAGAGAGAGAGAGAGAGAGAGAGAGAGAGAGAGAGAGAGAGAGTGAGAGAGTGAGACAGACAAACTGACAACATGTTGATTCTAGTTTGTTGGGTCAGGATCCAAGTTGTGTGAGTTGTTTATGCCAACAGTTATCTATTGCCCTCCCTCCTCCCCACCCACGTGTGTGTGTGTGTGTGTTTGTTGGTGTGTATACACATGTAAAAGGGAAGACATCCTTCCAGAATTCAGACTCCACATGTCTTAGCATGGAGGACAATATTTTGCACACACAACCCCACATACTCACTTTCACACACACAGAGACAAACACACACACACACACACACTGCCAACACCCCCTATAAACTCTGGTGTAAAGTTGGCGACGGGGATGGGGGGGGTAGGCTCATAAAATGCTTCAGTTGTGTGGTCTCCCAGCTGTAAACTCCATCCTCCATGTTCAGCGGGGGAGACTGTGGTCCACTCTGTGTGCAGCTGAACTATAGAATGGGCCTAAGACTAGAGCTATACATTCAGAGGGAGAGTCAAGGGTTGTAGACAGGAACTCTGTGTGTGTGTGTGTGTGTGTGTGTGTGTGTGTGTGTGTGTGTGTGTGTGTGTGTGTACACTGTGTATCGATGGCCAACCACTGGCCTTTGTCGGCCGACTAGGTTACCCAGCAACCGAGGCCGGTGCGCCGTGGCGATGGCGGTCGAGCCCAGACCATGGAGGGGGAGTGTGTTTTAACAGCACGGGGGCCATTTTGTTGGCACCATGTCTGCGAGGAAAGAGAGTCGATTTCGAGTCTCCTGAAAAGCCGGTCCGGATCGTCGGGCGTGCTAAGCCTGTCTCTCTCTCTCTCTCTCTCTCTCTCTCTCTCTCTCTCTCTCTCTCTCTCTCTCTCTCTCTCTCTCTCTCTCTCCTCACCCTTCTCATGTTGTATGTATGTGGAATGTTCCAGCGGGACACCACGTGAGTGAGCACGGAGGTTGACAACAGCATGCCTGGGGGGGGGTCCTCCTCTGCGTTCCTCTGTTAATCACCCCCCCCCCACACACACACACACACACACCACCACCACCCCCCGCCCGTGTGATGGGCCCGCGACAAGTTTAGCCCCGCGGTCACCAACCTGACACCCCCCCAGCGCTTCACGTGCTCAGTGCCTGGTGAGCGGCGGACACGTGATGCTCCGCCAGGCATCCCCTGCTTGGTTTTTCTAGCTGGGCGTCCGGACATTTTTGGACTCCGCAGCTGTTCTCGGCTTGGGAAAACAAGAGTTGGAAGGTTTCTGGAAAACCGAACGTGGCGTGTATTTTCATCACCAGCTGATCGGCCGCTTTGGCCCCTGATTGTGTTTTCCTTGGCCGTCCCCTTGCCTCTCGATGTTGAAAGTAAGGGTCAATGGTAGAGCAACGTTGACCTGACGTTCTCCTCTCCTGCCAGTGCAGTTAGCATTCCGCCCGCATTATAAAGTTGGATACTATATGTCTGCTATCGTATTATAGTAGATTATAGTTCGATATATTTCTATATTTTCCACAATATTAGACGAGCGGAGTCATTTTAGTGGTTGCCTGGTTTGTATTTGGCCCCTTCGCCTAGCGTTAGCGCATGGCTTGGTTTAGGGTCATTCTCTCTCATTGATTGCCATGGATATTAGCTTCCATTGATTTGCTGACTTGAGTGCTAGCACTCCTCACAAGCCATTTTAACAAGGGGGGGTTGCATTAGGATATTTAGGAGTGGACTGGAGTGGGGGGGTCGAGGCGGAGGCAGGAATAGAGATAACGTTTTACGCCGACCTTTGACCTTTCAGCTCTCCCAGGCGATCAACTCGTTTTGAATGAAAACAAGCATGTCAACACAGTCTTCCCTTTCTGTCTCTCTGGGGCATCCTCACGCTGGACGGCGACAGGCCTAACACAGCGAGGCCAGAGAGGACTCAGAGCGGATGGAGCCTTGCGTTGTGGTTGTCGGGGGCTCTGGGGTCGATTGCTTCAGACTAACATGGCCATGCAGTTGAACGGTTGCTGGTTTCACTCTCTTTCCTAGGTAACATTGTTGTCTATGGTTGGCAACTTTGAACCTGGCGTAGAGTCAGTCCCAGTGCATTCACAGCTAAACACCTTTTCAGCCCTCGTTTGTCTCCGGGCCGGTAGGATCTGTCGTTTCCTCCTTCTTTTGTCCTGTCGTCTGTCCACTCCTCTTTTCCTCTCCAGTCCCTTCATGGCTGCCCAGCAGGAGAGAGGCCTGGTTAATTATTGAGCGAGTGTGACGGTTGGTGTGGCCTTTGCTTCCAGCCATGGGGACAAAGGTTCGCTACCCATTGCCTGTGTGTGTGTGTGTGTGTGTGTGTGTGTGTGTGTGTGTGTGTGTGTGTGTATGTGTTCCCGTGGTGTAGCCTTTTAATTTTGGTTGACCGGGCGACGAGCGTGTGTACTCAACACCTGATATCTAAAATGTAATCTGTTCAGTGTAAATGTGTGTGTGTGTTCATGTGTATCCTGTGCTTCTAATTGCTTTTCTCCGGTTACTGGACCCTAGGGTACTGTGGAGAAGTGCTGACTCTACTGGAATCAAATCATGAGCAGGTCAGCCGCAGTTAAACCCCTGATCTGGAATCAGCCTATCTGTTAGTAATGCCAACCAAGGCTACTGGACGGGAAATCATGTAACTGATCCCAAGTAAGCTTTAAGGGGAAGTAATATGTTATTTGGCAGTCTAAGTGGCAAGACAATATGGACAGTGCGTGTTTATGAGATGGGATGGGGTGGCAGAATGTTTACGCGCACACACACACACACACACACACACACACACACATACACACACACACACACACACACACACACGCGCGCGCGCTGTTTGTGGTCACACCTCAATATCCACTTACTCTGAGGCCACACGTGTGTGTGAAAACCCCGCCTACCTAGCAGGGATTCCGCACGCACGCACACACACACACACACACACACACACACACACACACACACACACGTCTTCCTTTCTTTATCTCCACACACTATGTTGTCCTTGACTCCCCCGGCTCAGGCAACAAAGATAAACATTTTTTGTCCTCAGAATCTCTCAGGGGAGTAGAGGACAGGTTTGAGCACACTAACCTGTGTTAATGTTTGTTCCAGACCATAACAGTCCTTTTTTTATTCATTCTTTTATTCAGCTAATTCAATTTGAGTGTGTACTAGGTACAATAGCACCAAATTAGTTGAAGCGGGAGGGCAGAAAGCAGAGCTTGTAAGAGATAGCCCTCTCGTAACTTAAACAACTGAAACCATTACAATGTTTGTGGTCAAGCAACACCAATCTTATGGCGACTGACTACAAAATGATGATCAGTACATTTCAAAACGTGATGAATGTCTTAAAGGTCAGACTTTACGTCAGTCAGTCCGTCGACTCGGTAGCTGGTGCTGTGCCAGTTGGCGCTGTAGTCAAGCCGCGAGACCTAGTATCTCTCTTTGCTCTCTTTTGCCCCCTCCCTCTCTCACTCTTTTATCCCCCCCCCCCTCTCAAAGGTGATTCGGAAAGAACAGAGGGATTAGGAGTAGAGGAGAGGGAGGGGCGAGCGAGGGAAAGACAAGTGGGAATCCCTCCCCTCTGCCTTTCTGGTTGCCATGCCGGCGAGAGGACGAGGGGAGGCACAGAGATCAGAGAGGGAGGGAGAAAAGGGGGGGGGGGGGGGGGGGGGGGGGGGAGAGAGAGGGATGGGCAGGGTAGTGTTACAGAAGGGTGCCTTGGCCTGGCTGTAATTCTAAACTCTCACACAGAGACACACACACTCCAGTCTCTTTAGGACCGGCGTGCCTTGTGACACACACTTTGTCGCTGGAACTTCTTTCCCGTGTTGGATCTCCGACGGTGTGTGAAGTGGAGTGGACGGAGGGATCAGCCTCCTCCTTCTCTACCTTCCGTTTTTCTCTCGCTCTATCACTTCTGGAGTTGTGAAGAAAACGACCCCGTCCCCCCCGTCTTGGATTTGTTGTGGTCCGTCGTCTGGACCTCACACGCTGAGAGCACGGGCTAACGGCGTAGGAGAGAGGAAGAAGAGGAGGATGAAGAAAGAGGGAGAGGGAGAGGAGAGGGACACCTGGAGCCCCGCGCGGTGACACTGCACGGGCCAACTCAGCGGCTGGAGTGAGGGTGTGTGTGTGTGTGTGTGTGTGTGTGTGTGTGTGTGTGTGTGTGTGTGTGTGTGTGTGTGTGTGTAACCTCAGCGTAACCTCAGCAGCCTGGGAATGGACCTCGGGGCTCTCCAGCCTCGTAACCCCGTGGCCCCCGGTCTGTCGCCTTGTGTGTGAGTGTGTGTGTGTGTTCTTTTTTGTGTGTGTGTGTGTCAGTAGACAGCAAAACACCGCCATAAAACCCAGCTGACCTGTAACGATTGGAATGGACTGGGAGCAGGGGATCTTCTCTCCGCCCTCACACACTTACACACACTCTCACACACTTTGAGGAGCACTGCGCTCTCCACTGAGCGTATGGAAAGGATTGCCAGTTCCTCCCATGGCTGAATCTGCTTAATGGGTTTGGGGGAAATCACGCCCGGGCTTCCAGAAAACACAAAAGAAAAGAGATGAGAGGATAAGGAATCGGGGTGTTTTGGGGGCTCGTGATAGAGGGATGATGCGAAAGAGAGAAAAGGGGGAAGTCTGAGGATTTATGATCCCTATTGGCGGCAAAACAGAGGAGGATAAGACCGGGAATACAGGTGTGGAATTCAAATGACTTTAATGTTTGGATTCCCGATGGTCTGGAGGCTGGTATTGACCTCGACTCTGAGCCTGGATTCCGGAACTCTCCGAGTGTAGACTCGATTCATCTTTCGTTGGACTGCGCCTGCGTCTTAAACCTTGAACTTTAACCTCAGGCCTCTTCGACTTGTCTTCGCGCCGTGCTTGAGAATCCCTCGGCCAAATTCGGAGCGCCGCTCTCCTCATCGTCCGTCTAAAACCCCAACGTCGCACCGCCCCTCCTCCCTCTCCGCGCTCTCCCCCTCCGGATGAGGAGCGACCGGCCGCCCGGCGCCGTCCGCAAGGAGAAGCCGGCGGCGGCGCTGTCGCGGGCCCTGGGCTGGCTCAGCCTGTCCTCGCTGTCCCGCCAGACGTGCCGCGCCACCCGCCGCCGCTCCCACAGCCGCCTGACCACGACGGGGGGAGAGGAGCGGGGGGACGATGAGGACTGGGTGCACCAGCCCCCGCACAGGGAAGGTGAGCCGGGGAGGGAGGGGAGGGGGTTGCTACGAGACGTTTGACGTGCGTTAGTTAGACCGGTGGTTCTCAAGGACTCCCCCGCCCCTTCCAGGTGTTTGACCTGCCCCAGGGCCAGCACACCTGGGGCAATTAGTCCAAGCCTGGCTGCAGGGGTCTTCATTACACCAGGTGTGCTAGCACTGGGGGAGCTCAAATACCTGGAACGGCTGGGGGGGCTTGAGGACTGGGTGGAGAACCACGGAGTTGAGGCTGTGGAACAGACACGTGGAGTGGAGAGTTGACGCATTGGAAGAGAGGGAGGGAGGGAGGGAGGGAGAGAGGGAGAGAGGGAGGGAGGGAGGGAGGGAGGGAGTGGAGCGGGGATAAACTTGTTGATGCACTAGACTGGTAGGCTTGTAACCTGACCGCTACCCTAGGTTGAGGGACACAAGTGGAACGCCGACCACACACACAATGGTGACACAACAGTCAGCCTGTGGAGCCTGAGGCCGGCATCAGAAACCTCTTCAGGGCTCCTGGATCTCAGCTCCTTTGGATGGATTGTCTGTCTGTCTCTCTCTCTCACCCCCCCCTTCTCTCTCTCTCTCTCTCTCCCTCCCCCTTCCTCTCTGTCAGGAAACGAGTGAATGACTCGTTTACATGCTGAGACAAGTGGCTCACTGTCTGTTTATGGCCCCACTCATGGCCCCTCTCTGTGCTGTGTACACTTCCTGGTTACTACTGAAAGTCAATGGAGAGTAGGCGGAGCTGGGGGTTAAACTACTGTGTGTGTACGTGTGTGCGATAGGATAGATGTCACAGACTGGTGGCGATGAGAGCGGGGTTTGGTGCCAGGGAGAGTTTGCGCGGGGTGTGTGTGTGCGTGCGTGCGTGCGTGCGTGCGTGCGTGCGTGCGTGCGTGCGTGCGTGCGTGCGTGCGTGCGTGTGCGCGAACACCTCTCTTATTGTGGCATATAGTTAAACCATTAGGTTGTTGTTTTACAGAAGCAGGCCCTCAACAACATTTCAAATATATTTCTCTAGTCTGGTTCCTTCAATAAACCTTGTATTAGCCTCTTGTCTAGAAGATAAGATTACCTAGGGTGTGGTAAGGTCCCTGTCTATTCTTTGTCTTTCTGTGGTGTTGTGTTACATAAGGCAGCGTATATTAGTTTCTTAAGTGTTTTGTGTGTGCGCGCGCATGTCTGAAAGCGGAGGGCACGGTCAACAAGCCTTTGGGGACATTGGTTGTAACTTTAGCCCCGCCATTACCTACAGATGGAAGGAGACACCCGTGCTGTTCTATTGGCTCACAACAGACATCCTATCTGGCTAGAGACTGGATTCCACCTGCACTGGCCCCGGGACAGCTTCAGCCTACCCAGCATGCAAAGCTTTGCTCCATCTTTTTGAATATGCAAATCATAGTGAAAACAGGGAAGGGGACGAGAAAGCCTTTAGCGAAGTGTGATTGGTGGGGCTGGGTCTTTTTTTTTTTGTTGTATTGTTTCAAGTTGTGTGTAGAGAGAGAGAGATTGTGTGTGGCTTTGTGCGAGGGTGTTTTGGATAAGCTCTGGCTGTGGCCGATGTTGAACCATAAGGCCGTGGTGGAGTGAGAAGAGAGGTCAGGTGACTTCCCTACAGGGAGCCATTTTGTTTTAACCCTCCAATCCCCACAAGGCTGTTGTTGTTGTCGCTGTGTTTTCCATCCTTCCCTCTAAACCTCTTCTGAGCCCGGCCCCTCTCCCGAAACGATCCGGGCTTGTCTGCCACGAGAACAGCTGGAAGTCTTGACATTTTTGAGGAGCCATGTTTACAAGGTTGACAGTTATAGGACTGATGTCACCTGTGGCCTGTGGGGCTGTTATTAGCTAGGCGTGGCAGCGAACCAGTTTGTTTTGCTGTGTGACACGGGGAATGTCTATGATAGGCCTATGTGTGCAGGAGAAAGACAAAATGCACGTTTGGAAGCACGTGGAGGCCTAAATTATTGATGTGTGTGTGTGTGTGTGTGTGTGTGTGTGTGTGTGTGTGCGCGCGCGCACATGTGTAATAATAAATAAATAGATACAAAAGTAAAGTGGCAGCAATGCCACCAAGTTTTTTTTTTTTGTTGTTGGCACTGGACAGATTTACGGTCGCAAATGCCACCAAACTGGTGTCAGTCTGGGGCCGGTAAGTGTACTTAAAGGAAACGTAACAACTAGTTGCAAAGGGGGGAGTCTCTTCTCCAATTTGGTAATATCTTGGTTTCAGAGCAAATGATAATGGGGAGCTGTGTGACCTGGATGTAGACGGTCAATGTGAAAGATGGTCGGCCCAGCAGTCTTCCCGGCACAATATTCATCTTCGCCCTTGATAATCTGAGCCTTTGCTAAATGTCTGAGGTACAAAAGAGAAAGTGAGAGGTGGGGTACATGATAATAAATAAATTAGGGTTCATTTTTATATTTTTTAAGGATTTATTTTTTAGACTAGCAGCTTTTATTTGTTAACTTTTGGTTTATTTAAATTCTCACAAAAACATTTTT
This sequence comes from Aplochiton taeniatus, assembly GCA_017639675.1. Lineage (NCBI taxonomy): Eukaryota > Metazoa > Chordata > Actinopteri > Galaxiiformes > Galaxiidae > Aplochiton > Aplochiton taeniatus. The sequence continues at coordinate 4,167,907 of CM030185.1, read as the reverse complement.
TTGATTGAATTCATGCTATCCTATTCAGCTTAATTCCTTTTCAAATCATTTCTAAATGGTTTTCGAGAAAAGGTTGTGGCCCATTTTGTTTAACATCAAGAATACTGTGATTATTATATGTTACAATGCAAAACCAGGTTCTCTATCATACTGTACATTTATTTGCAATGGCAACAATTCAACATTTCCTTTTAGTCTTAAATTAGTTTTGAAATTCTTTAGCCTAGCCTAGGGAAATTCTAACTGTGTTTATATCTTGAACTGTCTTGAACAACCCCCATGAAGTGACACAAAAGTAAAAATCACGACGTGGTGCCATTGATCATCAGCTCACACCCTAAGGCACAGTGCAGCGTGTATAGTTTGTAGACCGTGTCAGAGACAGGTCAGTGTACAGTACAGATCATTCAGCCATTAAAGAAACGTACACACACACCACACAGAGGAAACGTCTCATCCACTCTGGATGAAGTGTATTTAGAACATCTGGCCCACACTGCCACAGGCCTGCCAGACCTTATAAAAGCCCGGTAGGTTGCCGAGCAGTGTGCCTGCGTGTAAAAATAGCCCATAATGATCGGCTGTGGCCTGGGATTTCCTTAACCTGGTAATTTGGCTGCGGTCGCTACTAGAGACAGGTTGGATGTTTGCGCTGGTCGCCATGGCGACGACGTGACGGTGTCTGCCGCGCGAACTTCCTGTTTGGGACGTCGTTGAACCAATCACTGGAGAGCGTCTGGTCAACAAGTTGTTTCAAAGGGTAAACCCTGAAAAGTCACAAGATCGAGGCTACAATGTGTTTATAAAATATGTATTACGAGTGAATATTACAGTGACTTTTATTCTGGTGAATAACTGGACGGACAGGAAACAAGTCGTTTGATCAGTAGCAGTAGTAGTTCCATCAGCAGCCTGCGAGGGGCGACAATGAGCTGCCCCGGACCGTCCACATTAGTGTCAGCTGTTTTTGTTTTCCAATCTGTCGATTCCGCCTTCATTACCACCAACCCATTTCCACAACCAATAACTCTCCTATGCACACACACACACACACACACACACTCTCTCTCTCATTCTAACATATGGGCCAATGAATCGCTCCAATCAACAATTGATCAATTGATTAAGCACTTGGTTTACATTGAAGGTATGCCTGAATCTATCAAGAGGGGCCATGGAGGCTGCTGTTGAGAGCTTGTCCCCCCCCCCCCCCCCCCCCCCTCCCCCACGCCCCCACCCCCCTGTAAACTGCAAATGAATGCATCTGCAACCCAGTACGACAAATCGTCTCTTTGAGGACATGAAAGTGTTCTAAATCCAAATATGTTTTTTTTTCCAAAACCACTGAATTAATATGAGTTTTCCGTAGTAGATTATGATGGCAATATGGTACGTGTGTGTGTGTGTGTGTGCTCACGGGCTTGCATCACCAGCGGGCAAACGTATGTTTAAGGGGTTTGGCAACGACGTTATTCATATTTGGGTCAACAGCATATTGACCTGATTATTTCTAAAACACGGTGTGGGTAGGGTTTAGCCAAAATCGAATCAGGCACCGATGCATGACATGTTATTTGGTCTTCTGAACATGGGAGTGTGTTCTGTGGTAAGGAGGAAGCCGATAGAGATGGCACAGTGCCTTGGCACCTTAAGGTTTTGGACTGGCAAACACGCGCACACACACACACACACACACTTGTCCATCATGCGATCTGTGGCTGTTAGCCAGGGTGGCTTGTGAAATCAGATTTCCAGATTACGATTTGCCACCAAATCGGCGGTGTTGTGACAAGGTTGGCAGGGCGATCCACGTCTGATATTTCAGCTCTGAGCTCAACTCATCGCCGTGTGTAATCTACTGCTGTGGCTTACAGCCCTGACACACACACACACACACACACACACAGACACTTTGTGCTCTGAGCAGTTTGATAAGGCCGTCCTATCAATGAGACATAACGGAGGATGTCGTGTGTGCAGTATAATGTTGCCTAGTGTTTCTGAATAGTGTACTGTACCCTGTCACTAATGACTTCTCTCCCTCTCTTTCCCACTCTCTTCCTCCCTCCCTCCCTCCCTCCCTCCCTCCCTGTCTCTCTCATGTGCTGATGCCCATGACGCTGGGATCATATTCAGGTAAGTCACCCTACTACGCTTTTAACCTCCTTCTTACCTTCAGCAGCAGCTGATCCCAGATCCACCATAAAGCTGTTTATTAGGGCAAACCTCCCCTAAAGCTTACCCCAGATCCCTGTGCTGTTGTCAACCCATCTACAGTGTTTAAATATATAAGCGCATTGGCCCATTTTTTTACCCCAAAAGTGAGCTTTTCCCCTAAAAGATCCCCACAAATCATGTTACCAACCCAACTAGACACCTTTATAGAGTTTTTTTGGCGGTTGGCTCATTCATTAAAAGGGGTTTGTGATCAATGGACGCCTGGATTCCAACCTGAAAAGGGACGGTGGACACGCGGCCGAGGAGCGGTTAGGTTTCCAAAATGGAGGCTGGCTCTGAAAGGCCTGAGAGGGTCAGAGGACGTCGTTAGGACGCCAGGCCATGTTGCTCCAACCCCAGCGGGAGACAGGGCAGGGCTCAAAACCGGTTCATCATCCTTTCTGCAACGACACAGACCACAGAAAAGAGGCTTACCCCAGGTCCCCAGTCAGTACATTTTTATCCCCTAAACACACGTTGATATTAGCTATGTTTTGAGTGACCTTTATCTGGTGATTTACGGCATCCTTTTCAGATGGAAAATAAATAAAACCCGGTCTGGTTTCACCGTCGCATTCCGGGTGGTTTCCCTTTGCGTAACGCGCAAAGCGGCATGCCGGACAAAGCTAGCTTAGGTCTTATCTGGGCGTCGTAGAATGTTATCTCCTGTTGACGTTGTACTCGCCCCAGAAAGGCGGCGTTTGTTTCGAGCGCCAGAGGACGCCCGGCGGGTTCAGTCCGGGGTTCAAGATGGAGGACGTGGCTGGGGTTGATAGTGAAGAGGCCTGGCCTAGTTATCCAGGTGGAAAGGAAGCGGAGGAATTTAAATAGGTACCTCCGAACGGATGGGAAACAACCTCATAAGTCATGCATTATAAACATTATGATCCTTCTTGGAGGTGTGCATTAGAGGTCTGTCAAACGGATGTGGTAAATACATTATATTTATACATAACAACTACGTATATATTTCAAGGGAATGGGCATTTTGTGTGCGTGATTCTTGCCAGTCGTTCTGTCTGAGGTCCCCTGCACACAACTAAAATGGACCAAGGAATTCCATCCGTTGGCTTAAACCTATCCAACCACGTCAAATGAGTTGTCATTCCCTTAGAAAGGAAAGGTCGAGGTGTTTTGCTCAGGGCCGTGGTTTTTACGAGATATACCGGCGGCCATTTTGTATAATTATGACCTTGTTTCCCTCTTTGACTTAATGAGGCCACTCTTGGGTGTCTGTGCATGTTTTTAATTGTGGATTCTTTGCAGGGGTGGGTTTTTTGCGGTGTTCTCAGTTTACAGGCTCGCTCATGCGGAAGAGCTGCCGCCCCCCCCTCCCCCCCTCCCCGTAATCAACTGGTAATTGACGCCGTTTGGCTGTGGTGGGCATGCCATTGCCTGCCACCAATGAGAGTGGGATTCACACTTATAATACACACACACACACTTCCACGTACAGTCCCAACTATTTTAAAGTCCCTTGATGCAGTTTACCACGGTGTTTTGCGTTTGGTAACTAGGGATATTTTTAGAACTCATTATTGCATACTGTATAAGAAAGTAGGATGGTCTTGTCTTAGTGACAGCAGATAAAAACATTCTCTTTTTTGTTTACAAGGCAACGCTGGAAAAGTTTCCTTTTGACCTTACTTCCCCTTTAAAGCACAAACCCAGTAGTCCTAGAACACACTCACAGGACTATATCACCGTTTCATGCCCGAAAGTGAAAACAGAACTTGGAAAATGAGCTTTCAGATTTTTGACCAGATGGACCAAGGTTCAACACCCATTGAAAACAGAGCAGTTTGTTTCAGTGAAACATTAACAATGCTTACTGGAGGAAATAGGAGTTGTGTTGTTGTTTTGGTTGAAACTGAAATATTGTAACACACTTGAATTATTTGCATATTTTTGAATATTCTTTTCTTCATGTTTGTTTTGTTATTGTATTCTGCCTTTAAACAGGGCACTGCTGGAAACGAGAGCTAGTCTCAGTCAGTTACCCCCGTAAAAATGGATAAAATAATAATACTAATAACATTTTATTCCTCTGGGAACAGCAACCACAGCTCTCCTGGACAAAAATGTTACTTTTGTGTGTTGCAACTCTATAAGTCCCATATATAACAGGTGTTGATATCCTTGGCTACTAGCTGTAGCCTGCACCATGCCAGCCTCCATCGCAAACTGTTTTTGCAGCCTGTTAGCCATTATAAAACCTTTTTGGAAAATCGATGGCTGATTCCCTCTAAAACTCATTTTGGCCAACTAGGCTATGTGTGGACAGGCCATCAATCACACCCCATACCCAATCGTTAATCTTCCGTTTTTTGGCTCAGTGTCGTGTCACTGGAGGTGCCTCTTTTAGCAGCAAAGCCAATGCTATGCTAGGAAGTAAACGGTTCTTTTTTTCGAAATCTATTCTTGAGTTGAAATGTCTCTGGTAATAACGTTCTCCACGGAAACACCATCAAGTCCGAACGAATTGTTTGAACCGCTTCTCAGAAGGGCATAGGTCTTGCACAGGCTGACGACAGTCTCCGTTACAGTACCACTGTGCCTCATCTGACGGTCCGTCATGGTGGCTGGTCGCG
>CM030185.1:4158099-4160599 GCA_017639675.1 Aplochiton taeniatus | reverse complement strand
GCACCAGCGTTCAGCCATTCTGTTCCCTCAGCTTGGGTAAAGACGGGGGGGGGGGGAAACCTTAAAGACTTATGGGATGTGTAGTTATAAAACCGGATCCCCGACCCACCTGCTTGGAGGATTATTTCTAGCGGATTCTATCCCCAACATCTACTGTGATTGAACCAGTTGGCCCCCGGTTAGTTCGCCAGTTCTGGACCAGCCGACTAATCTCCATCTCCAGGACTAAGACGGACACGACATCCTGGGTTCCGGCTGTCTGAGCGGCTTGAGGCCATGTTGCCGTGCGGCGGCCCTGCCCAGAGCTCCCGGGGAACATCTGTTCGGATGCAAAGCTCTGGTGTAAGCTCCTGGCAGCGCTCGGAGGGAATCACGTCAGCCCTCTCCTCGGCCCGGGTCGTGTTCCCACGGAACGTGTTAGTTCAAACGGAGCATGCTGTACGGGCAAACGGGGAACGGATATTTGGTGTGTTTTGCCGGCTTCTTAGGCTGGAAATCCGATTGGGAATCTGGAGGTGGAATTCCAATGTGTGCCTGGGGGGGCGAACGTTCCCTGCGGTAATCCGGGTCCAAACACGCAGGCTCGTCCGATTCTAGACCATCCCACGATTCAGGAGATGGCCGTTGGTTGGGAATGGCCGGTGCTCGTCGCCAGGGGCGTTGAAAAGACTTTCCTCCGTCCACACGTTTTGATTATCGATGGGATATCGTTTAGTGGATTGGAAGGGTGAAGGAGGAAAAAAAATGAAATCAAAAGTATGTGTCCCGTTCGGCCATTTTGTCATGGCTTCACGTTTCATAAGGCTCCCCTTGCCCAGCCAGCAGCCTTATCTAGTGGGCCCCTTTTGTTTGTCAAAATGCTTTTAGCTGTGCCACCTCACCGGGCAGCCAAAGCCATTATCCCAGAGTCGAGTGGCAAAGTTTTCATCGGTTTATCTGTTGGGTCAAAGGGTCACGGAATAACTGATACTGTTTTACTAGATTAACCGTAGTGTGTTTTGAAGGACAAAGTAGTCCGACTTGTTTCGCTTTGTGTGTGTGTGCGCGCGCGTGTGTGTGTGTGTGTGTGTGTGGGGGGGGGGGGTTGTTGTATCCATGGAATTGTAGTTTCTTGCCATGGTTCAAACTTTTGTAACTTTTTCAAACTCCCTGGCCGCTGTGTGAGCGTGCACGCGGGCGCGTGGCGCGTGGAGCGCAGGGTTGCCTCTCGCCGAATGGTGATCGAATATTTCAGGATTTCAAGCACGTTTTATAATTTTTTTTCTCGACTTATGCTCAAAGACTGCCTTATCGGGTCATCCAGGTTCTCAGACTCGGCAATATCTTGAGCAATATAGAAAACGCTCCAGCGCATTGGTATTCTTTTTATCGTCACCTTTAATTCAAGTGGAAACTACCAACGTTTTTCGGTCGATCGACCTTCTTCAGGGTAAATGAACACAACTATAGGGAAGAGTTTGAATCAGTATTCTTCATTGCTGTCCCTCGGGTAGCCATATCGTATGTGCATGTGTATATACATACCCAGAAGAAGGCCGGTTGACCGAAACGTTGGCAGATTAATACTTGAGTGCGTGTTTTTTAATAGTGACCGTCTGCATTCGTTGTGATAAAGGCAGTAGCCCTGTACACGGTCGGCACATGTGTGTTGGTGGTGTGTCAGCGGCAACAGGCTGGTGTGTGTTGCCACACGTGTCCAGGAGGGTGTGTGCGGGAGAATTTTCACGGCGCTCTTGGGATTGCTGTGGGGTGGGTTGCCATGTTGGCGGGTCTCACATAGCTGTGCGTCAAACTCCGGGGCCCTATATTTAACCTAGCCTGGTATTTACTATGAGACTCTCTCTTCTTTAAGGCAGCCTTAAGGGGCCTTCCAAACGTTCCCTCCAGCACCTCGGTGTGTTTTTCACCTTTATGAACAATCCCTCCGTTGTTCAAAAGACGAGAAATCCTGCGTCGCCCCGCCGTCGTCATTTTGAACACATTTCAGGGACAGTCAGATGAAGGACGGAGAGAGAGAAGGGCGGTAATGTGTTTCGCAGGGAAGTCCCACCGAATCCGAGTTCCAAATCCCGACCGCTAACCCCGACAACCCTCTGCGTTGCGTGTTGTCCTGCCGTTAAATCAGTCGGACGTATCATCGTAACCCTAGAACCCAGATGACTTCACCAGACCCTGAATAGCGTTACTTCCAACCGGCCTTAGATCAGTTGGACTTCGTATCGCGGCCGTACTCCGCTACTCCGCCGTGGAATGCCCTCCGGTACCCCAGGCACCTGTGCGGCGGGGGTCGCGACCCGGTGACCACCCCCCCCCCCCCCCGTTGACCTCTCCTGGCCCTCCCGGCCCCCCTTCACGGCCGTTCACACACCAGATGTGACAGGCCGCATACCTCCGGCCATCCAGAACAGACGGCAGGGGACAGGCGGGATGCAAAATGGCCGTAGGCAGCCCTCACTTTACCGGCAGGCTTTTTTGGGGTTTTCGGACCCTCCTAACGTCC
>CM030185.1:4150599-4153099 GCA_017639675.1 Aplochiton taeniatus | reverse complement strand
CCGGGACGGCAAAGGTAGAGCTGGGGGGGCAGGGGGGTGGAGGGGGAGGGGGAGGTGTGTCGGAGGTTGGGGGTCAAAGCAGAGGTTGACGTCGGAGAGTCACTTTGTGGTGTGCTTGTTCAGAAATATGTGTGTGCTCCCATGTTTGAAAGACACCACTGTGGTCATGCACACAGACACACACAAACACATACACATACACATACACACACTTTGTGTGAGAGATAGGACAGTTTTTAAAGATGCTCCAGGTTCCTAGGACTTGACAGTGGTTTAACTGCTCTGTAAAAACACAGAGGGCTCAATGAGCTTCTTAACCAGGACTTGGTGGATATTGATGTTGATATTAATGTTCATTGATATTAAGATCCCATCTCTGTTAATGTAGTCTAATCAAACAGTGTCTGTGAATGTGGAACTGGCAGTACTGTGCGTTCGTGTGTGTGTTTACATGTGTGTGCGTGTGTGTTTACGTGTGTGTGTGTGTGTGTGTGTGTGTGTGTGTGTGTGTGTGTGTGTGTGTGTGTGTGTGTGTGCGTGCGTGCGTGCGTGCGTGCGTGCGTGCGTGCGTGCGTGCGTGAGTGTGTGTGTGTGTGCGTGCGTGCGTGCGTGATGTGTGTGCCAGCGTCTCAATGGGACATGTGGTTCACCTTCATCTGAAGCCTGGGCTTTGTCCATTCTCATTAGGTTATCTGCCTCCCTCGTAATGAGAAAGCCTGCTCGCGACCGTCTGTTTGCATGTCTGTGTGTGTGTGTGTGTGTGTGTGTGTGTGTGTGTGTGTGTGTGTGGGTCAGCGGATTGCGGCGTAGTAGTGACCTCCTTGACCTTTGACCTGCAGCTTGGTGGAAGGGCTGTTGGGTATCATGGAGTCAGCTGGGATGGAAGGGCTTTCAGCAGCTTCTATCGATAAGTCAATAAGCTGTCAATGGAGCCATAAGTCATCTGTTTGATCCACTGCATTTGCTTTTCACGGTGGTGTGTGTGTGTGTGTGTGTGTGTGTGTGTGCGCGTGCGTGCGTGTGTTGCAGATGTAAAGTAATTTCAACATACAAACATCCATGCGTAAACGTTCAGAAAGGGCCAGCTAGATTGCCATGTGCCAAACGTGTGCTTTCACGCAGGCTGAGACGTGTGCCTCTGTTGGCACAGCACAGAGCAGCACTGAGCACAGCACAGAGCAGCACAGGATAGCACAGGATAGGAGAGGACAGGACACAGGACAGGACAGGATAGGACAGAGGACAGCCCAGCCCAGCACGGCCCGTGGCAGACCCCGTGGGAAGACAGGCCAAGAGTCCCGGCTGGGGCTGAGGGGACGTCCCGGTCCAGGGCCGGGGCCGGGAGAGAGACGCCAGCGGGGGGGCAACGGGGGGGGGGGGGGGGGGGGGGGGGGGGGGGGCGCCAACGGCGCCAAGGTGACCCCCTTCCACCTCGACGCCTCCATCAAGGAGATGAGAGCAGATAGGGAGGACAAAAGAAAGGGGTAGAACGTGTCCGAAGGACAAAAGGAGGAGAGGAGGGCAACAGGGTTCGGAAGGAGAAAGGGGACCGGATGTGACACGGCAGGATCAACCCCGAATCTGAATACTAAATACTCAGCTCACTTTGTGGTTGAGGAAGTACTGTCAGGTTGTTTGAAGGTGTTAGGCTTGGTATGTATGTGGCCCCAAAAACGTTTCACACGTTTCTCTCCCCAATATCTGATCAAATATTGTTTCTTATTATCTTCTTCTTATTCTTTTAAACAGTTTCCCCCCCTCCTCCTCTCCCCCCCCCCCTTTGCCCCTTGTCGGCCTCTCACCCCTACTTTTCCTAACATGCTGTGACAGCTCAAGATGTCGCCCGCATGGCCGCCCTCTTGTTTTGGCCCGGGTCCTAGTCCCGCTGTCTGCGTCTCTCTTTCTTTTTCTTCCGCGTCTTTGTCTCTCTCTCTCTCTCCCTCTCTCCTCCGGGCTCTCCACTCGTCCGTGTGTTCCCCCTTTTCCGTCCCGTTTTGGAACGCGCTTTCCGTCTTGACCAGTGCTCTGGTCTCCCTCCCCCCACTTCTCTCTCCCTACCTCTCTACGTCTCTCTCTTTTTCTCTCCCCCTCTCTCGCTCTCCTCCTCCCTCTCTTCCCCCTCCAGCTCCCCCTCACTCTCTCCCTTCCTCTCTACGTCTCTCTATTTCTCTCTCCTCTCTCACTCTCTCCCTTCCTCTCTACGTCTCTCTATTTATCTCTCCTCTCTCTCTTTCTCCCCATCTCTCTACGTCTCTCTATTTCTCTCACTCTCTCTTTCTCCCCACCTCTCTACATCTCTCCATTTCTTTCACCCTCCACCTCTACGTCTCTCTGCCTCTCTTCACAGTGTGTTTTTCTTGTCGAGTCGTTCCACGGTGGAGCAGGTGTTCACAGATCCCCCATAAGCCCTCAGTGGGCATGCAGGTTCAGCCCTGAGCCAATCAGGGCCAATGGCTCCCCGGGGGGGGCGAGGACCCAAGGGGGAGCAGGGTGATGAATT
>CM030185.1:4143099-4145599 GCA_017639675.1 Aplochiton taeniatus | reverse complement strand
GTTAGCTAGACAGATGATACCACAATGCTTTTAGTGTGTGTTCGCTTGTGTGTGCGTGTGTGTCTTTGCGTGTGTGTGTGTGTGTGTCTTTGTGTGTGTGCCCTGTAAACCAGATCCCTGTCATCCCATTAGGGCTAAGCTTCATCTGACCAGAGCCATATTCAAATCCACCCTGTCTTCACCCAGACATAAGGCTACTTTGAAGAGAGAGAGAGAGAGAGAGAGAGAGAGAGAGAGAGAGAGAGAGAGAGAGAGGCAGAGAGAGAGAGAGAGGCAGAGAGAGAGAGAGAGAGACATGGAGAGATGCTTTGAAAGGGTGGGGGGTCCTGCCGTCAGACGCAGACGTCGTATCACTGGGGGGGAGCAGAACTTGTAACTGCTGTTGTAGATGTATAGCAGAGGTTTGTAAAGTAGGTTTCTAGGTGTGTGTCTGTATCTGTCACTGACTAATTGTTGAATAACTGATAATTATGACTTTGGGGTATAGGTCATGTTCGGGTGGTCTCTCTTTTACACAAACACACACACACACACACACACACACACACACACACACACACACACACAGATGGAGCGAACACAGACAAAACCAGCAGGGAGTACAGATTTGTCTAATCGATTCCATTGGCCGGAAGGACTGAATCGTAGCCAATCACCCGAGAGAGATGATATTCAATTGTAATGAACAATGACCCCGGTTCAGCTACCAGAGCCTACATCCGAGCCCACGCCTCATTGGTTCTGCCAGGGGCACATTGGCCAATTGACTTCCTGATTAATTGGCAGTTGGTTCATTGGCTATATAGGTGGTACTTGATTGGCTGGTTAGGGTGACCCCTCCCCTGTGACAACGAGGGGCGCTTGGTGAGAGTTTCGAATGGCAGGGCCCCTTTTCGTCTTTTGTAGGACCTGTTCATGCGCGCACACACACACACACACACACACACACACACACACACACACACACACACACACACACACACACACACACACACACAGTTTTTGACAGCGACACTGTAACCCACTTTCTCTCTGTACAGCCTTGCATCCCTTTTCCTGACACACACACACACACACACACACACACACACACACACACACACACACACACACACACACACACACACCGTCTATTGAAAGGCGGAACAGCCCCAGGTGGTTTGTGGCTCGCTGCCCTTGAGCTAGCGGAGGCACTTAACCTAAATTAGCCGAGCCTCACCATCTCACCGACAGAAGTCCTCTCGGTTAGCGACAGGATCCAGTGTCACACTACAAACACAGCTCTTTGCTCAGGGTGCTAGCATGGCTTACTAGCGCTAGTGATACCTCGTGCTAGCTGCTATGGTGGTCAGTCTCTCGCCTAAGGGTCCTTGCCTTTGCAATGATAGCAGCTAATGGAGCTTAGCGTAGCCTCCATTAACGTCTTCCTTTAAAAAGTCAACTGGTTTTACGTTGTTTTTTGAACCTGTGCATACACACACACACTCCTTCACACACACACACACACACACACACACATTGAGTAGACCCCGCGGGCCCAGCCCACTACTCCACCGCGTTTCGTAACTGCGTCTGTGGCAGATTTACTGTGATGCGTGTGAGGTCAATTAAAAGATTGGATTAATGAGTGAGCAGTGCTGTTAGAGACACACACACACACAGAGCACTGGCCTAGTCGAGGGGAGCAGACAACCCTGGTGTTGAAATGTAGGTCAGACAGCCAATGCCTCAGCCACCATAAGCTGCCCTCCGTTCGTGTGTGTGTGTGTGTGTGTGTGTTCTGCATCTTCAGACAAGCATACGGTATGCACTTGTGTATTTACGCATAAGTGCCTATGAATTGTAGCATAAACACGCACACACACACACACACACACACTCTCATCAATGACGTATACCACCGACCCTGCTGTAAGCCAGTCCAGCACTTACGCATTGGTAGGGCATCATATCAATAACCTTGGAGAACACAAACACACACACACACACACACACACACACACACACACACACACACACACACAGCATGGAGGGGGTCCTGGGAGGACTGAGTGTGTGTGTGTGTGTAGGGGTCCTAAGTCGATATCAGAGGAGCCAGTCTGGCTGGAGGGTAATGGTCTCTTAATGTAGTCTGGTGGGGTGGGGGTGGGGGGGGTCACCATCCATCTCTCTGCCCAGACAGGCCCGCATGGAACACCGGCATGGCTATAAGGCTGGCACTCAGCCTACCTTATGGAGAGTCAAATCACAGAGAGAAGGCTGTTGTTCATTTCAACTCACTAACGGGAATCTATTTGATCTGTGTAAAAATGTGTTGGCGGGGCCTTTCTGCCAGCAGGGCTGTCTGCTCGGTTCCGCTGTTTGAAACTCTTACGGCCTAGACCTGCTCCTCCAACAGACAACGGGGGAATGCCGTTTTTCCCCCCAGTACTGTTGGTGCCATCCTACCCTGTTGATTGAATGTACAACGGCCTTTCCCTTTTTGCGGTGACAGCAGATA